>SZWC01010949.1:61884-73377 GCA_023375785.1 Penium margaritaceum
AACCAACTTCTACCACAACGTCCGACCCAACTTCAGACCCATTTTCCAACATAACTTCCAACCCAACTTCCAACCCAACATCCAGTCCAACTTCCAACCCAACTTCCGAACCCAACTTCCATCCCAACGTTTACAACAACTTCCAACCAAACTTCCAACCCAACATGCAACTCAACTTCCAACCTGATTCAAACAGAACTTCCAGCCCAGCTTCCAGCCCAACGATCAGCCCAATTTCAAACGCAAACTCCAACACAATTTCTAACCCAACATCCAACCCAACTTACAACCCAACTTCCAACCCAACTTCCAACCCAACTTCCAACCCAATTTCCAACCCAACATCCAACCCAGCTTTGAATTTAACTTCCAAATCAACCTCCAACCCAATTTTCTACCCATATTCCAACCCAACTCCAAACTCAACTCCCAACCCAACTCCCAAATCAAGTTTCAACCCAACTTCCAACTCAACTTCCAACCCAATCTCCAACCCAAATTCCAACCCAACTTCCAACGCAACATCCAACGCGAATTCAGACCCAACTTCCAACCCAACTTCTAATCCAACTTCCAACCCAACTGCCAACCCAACTTCCAACTAAACATCCAACCCAACCTCCGAACCCAACTTCCAACCCAACTTCAAACCCAACATCCAACTTAACTTCAAACCTAACTTCAAACCCAATTTCTAACCCAACTTTTAAACTGATTCAAACACAACTTCCAACGCAAATTCCAACCCAACTTCCAACCCAAATTCCAACCCAACTTCCAACCCAACTTCCAACCCAACTTCCAACTCAACTTCGAACCCAACTTCCAACCCAACTTCCAACCCAACTTATAATCCAACGTCCAACCCAACTCCCAATCCAACTTCCAACCCAACATCCAACCCAACCTCCGAACCCAACTTCCAAACCAACTTCTACCACAACGTCCGACCCAACTTCAGACCCATTTTCCAACATAACTTCCAACCCAACTTCCAACCCAACATCCAGTCCAACTTCCAACCCAACTTCCGAACCCAACTTCCATCCCAACGTTTACAACAACTTCCAACCCAACTTCCGAACCAACTTCTACCACAACGTCCGACCCAACTTCAGACCCATTTTCCAACATAACTTCCAACCCAACTTCCAACCCAACATCCAGTCCAACTTCCAACCCAACTTCCGAACCCAACTTCCATCCCAACGTTTACAACAACTTCCAACCCAACTTCCAACCCAACATGCAACTCAACTTCCAACCTGATTCAAACATAACTTCCAGCCCAGCTTCCAGCCCAACGTTCAGCCAAATTTCAAACGCAAACTCCAACACAATTTCTAACCCAACATCCAACCCAACTTACAACCCAACTTCTAACCCAACTTCCAACCCAACTTCCAACCCAACTTCCAACCCAACATCCAACCCAGCTTTGAATTTGACTTCCAACCCAACCTCCAACCCAATTTTCTACCCATATTCCAACCCAACTCCAAACTCAACTCCCAACCCAACTCCCAAATCAAGTTTCAACCCAACTTCCAACTCAACTTCCAATCCAATCTCCAACCCAAATTCCAACCCAACTGCCAACGCAACATCCAACGTGAATTCAGACCCAACTTCCAACCCAACTTCTAATCCAACTTCCAACCCAACTGCCAACCCAACTTCCAACTAAACATCCAACCCAACCTCTGAACCCAACTTCCAACCCAAATTCAAACCGAACTTCCAACTTAACTTCAAACCTAACTTCAAACCCAATTTCTAACCCAACTTCCAAACTGATTCAAACACAACTTCCAACGCAAATTCCAACCCAACTTCCAACCCAACTTCCAACCCAACTTCAAACCCAACTTCCAACCTAACTTCTACCTTAACTTCCAACTCAACTTCTGACCCAACATCCAACCCAAATTCCAACCCACTTCCAGCCCAACTTTCAACCCACCTTCCAACCCAACTTCCAGCCAAACTTCCAACCCAGCTTTCAACCCAACTTCCAACCCAACATCCAACCCAACTTCCAACCCAACGTCTACACCAAATTCCAACCAAACTTCAAACCCTACTTCCAACCCAACTTCGTACCCAACTTCCAACCCAACTTCCATCCCAACTTCCAACCCGACCCTCAACCCAACTTCCATCTTAAATTCCAACCCAACTTCAAACCCAACTTCCAGCCAAACTTTCCACCCAAATTCCAACTCCATTGCCAACCCAACTTCCAACCCAACATCTAACCACACGTTCAACTCAACTTCCAATCCAACTTCCCACCCAACTTCCAACCCTACTTCGAAAAGAATTTCAAACCAAATGTCCAACACAACTTCCAACCCAACTTTCAACTCAACTTCCAATCCAGCTTCCAATCCAACTTCCAACCCAAATTTCAGCCCAATTTCCAACCCAACTTCTAACCCAACTTCCAACCCAACTCCAACCCAACTTCCAATGCAACTTTCAACACTTCCAACGCAACTTCCAACGCAACTTCCAACCCAACTTCCAACCCAACAATCACTCCAACGTTCAACCTACATTCCAACCCGATGTCCAACCCAACTTCCAGCCCGATTTTGAGCCCCACTTCCAACCAAACTTCTTACCCATGTTCCAACCTAACTTCCAACCCAACTACAAACCCAACTTCAAACCCAACTTCTGACCAAAAATCCAACCCAACTTCCAACCCAACTTTCAACCCAATTTCCTACCCAAATTCCAACCAAGCTTCCAATACAACATCAAACCCAAATTCAGACCCAGCTTCCAACTCAATTTCCAACCCAATTTCCGACCCAACTTCCAACCCAACTTCCAACACAACTTCAAACCGAAATTCCGAACCCAACTTCCACCCCAACGTCTACCACAACGTCTGACCCAACTGCAAACCAAACTTCCAACCCAACATCCAAACTGACTCAAACACAAATTCCAACCCGAATTCAAGCCCAACTTCCAACCCAACTTCAAACCCAACTTCCAACCCCATTTCTAACACAACTTCCAATCCAATTTCCAACCCAGCTTTCAACCCAACTTCCAACACAACTTCCAACCCAACTTCCGACCCACCTTTCAACCCAACGTCCAACTAAATGTCCAACCCAACTTCCAACCCAACTTACAACACAACTTCCAACCAAACTTCCAACCCAACTTCAAACCCAACTTCCAACCTATCTTCCAACCCAACGTCCACCCCAACTTCCAACCCAACATCCCACCCAACTTCCAACCCAACTTCCAGTCCAATTTCCAACCATACCTCCAACCAGACTTCAAACCCAACATGCAACCCAACTTACAACCCAGCTTGCAACCCAACTTCAAACGTAACTTCCAATGCAATTGCCAACCCAACATCCAACCCAACTTGCAACCCAACTTCTAACCCAACATTCCACCCTATATCCAACCAAACCTCCAACCCAACATCCAACCCAACTTCCAACCCAGCTTCCAATCCAACATCAAACCCGATTTCCAGCCCAACTTCCAACCCAACTCCCAACCCAACTTCCAACCCAACATACAACCCAACTCCCAGCCCAACTTCCCAACCATCTCCGCTCAAATTCCAACCCAACTTCCAACGCAACTTCCAACCCAACTTTGAACCCAACTTCCAACCCAAACTTCCAACCCAACTTCCAGCCCAAATTCAAACCTAACTTCCAACCCAGCTTCCAACCCAACTTCCAACCCAACTTCCAACCCAATCTTCAATCCATTTTCCAACCCAACTTCCAACCCAAATCTCCAACCCAACTTCTAACCCACCTTCCCACCCAAATTCCAACACAATTACCAACCCAAAATCCAACGCACATTAGGACCTAATTTCCAACCCAACATCCAACCAATTTCCAACCCAACTTCCAACCCAACTTCCAACCCAACTGCCAACCTAACTCCCAAACCCAACTTCCACCCCAACTTCTACGACAACTTCCGACCCTACTTCAAACCCAACTTCGAACCCAACTTCCAACCCGATTCAAACGCATCTTCCAACCCAACTTCCAATTCAACATCCAACCCTACTTCCATCCCAGCTTCCAATGCAAGTTCTGATGCAACTTCCATCCAAACTTCCAACCCAACTTCCAACACAACTTCCAACCCAACTCTCGACCCAACTCCCAACCCAACACCCAACCCAACTTTCAACCCAACTTCCCTTCCAACTTCCAACCCAACTTACAACCAACATTCCTACCCAACATCCAACACAGCTTCCAATCCAAATTCCAACACAACTTCCAACCCAACTTACAACCCATGTTTCAACCCAAGTTCCGACCCCAACTCTCAACAAAAATCCCAACCCAACTTCCATCCCAACTTCTAACCCAAATTCCAACTCAACTTCCAACCCACCTTCCAACCCAACTTCAAACCCATCTTCCAAACCAAATTCTAACCCAACTTCTAACCCAACTTCCAATCCAACTTTCAACCCAGCTTCCAAACCAACTGTCAACCCAACTTCCAACCCTTCTTCCAACCCAACTTCCAACCCAAATTCCAAGCCAACTTCCAACCCAACATTCAATCCAACTTCCAGTCCAACTTCCAACACAACTTCCAACCCAACTTCAAACCCAACTTCCAAACGTACCTTTGACCAAAAGTCCAACCCAACTTCCAACCCAACTTCCAACTCAAGTTCCAGCCCAACTTCCGACCCAACTTTCAACCCAACCATCAACCCAAATTCCAACCCAACTTCCAACCCAACTTCCAACCCAGCTTTCAACCCGACTTCCAACCCAATTTCCAACCCAACTTCCAACCCAGCTTCCTACCCAACTTCCAACCCAACTTCCAACCCACCTTTCAACCCAAATTCCAACCAAACATTCAACAAAACTTCCAACCCAACCTCCAACCCAACTTCCAACCCAACTGCCAACCCAACTTCCAACCCAACTTCCAACCCCACTTCCAACCCACCTTTCAACCCAAATTCCAACAAAATATTCAACAAAACTTCCAACCCAACCTCCAACACAACTTCCAACCCAACTGCCAACCCAACTTCCAACCCAACTTCCAACCCAACTTTCAACCGAACTTCCGACCCAACTTCCAACCCAACTTCCAACCCAACTCCCAACCCGATTCAAATGCATATTCCAACCCAACTTCCAACCCAACTTCAAACCAAATGTCCAAACTGAACTTCAAACCCAACTTTCAACCCAACTTCCAACCCAACATCAAATCCAACTTGCATCCCAACTTCCAACCCAACTGCCAACCCAACTTCCAACCCAACTTAAAACCCAGATTGCAACCCAACTTCCAGCCCAACATTCAGTGCAATTTCCAGCCCAACATCTAGCCCAACATGCAACCAAACCTTCAACCCGACTTCCCACCCAATTCTGAACCCAACCTCCAACCCAACTTCCAACCCAAATTCCAGTCCAACTTCCACGCCACCTCCTAACCCAAATCTCAACCCAAATCACAACCAAACTCCCAACCAAACTTCCCACCACACTCCCAGCCCAACTTCCAACCCAACTTCCAACGCAAAGTCAAACTCAACTTCCAACCCAACTTCCAACCCCACTTCCAACCCAACTTCCAACCCAACATCCAATGCAACTTCAAACCCAACTTCCAACCCAGCGTTCAACGCAACCCTCAACCCAACATTCATCCCAACTTCCAACCCAACTCCCAACCCAACTTCCAACCCGAATTTCAACCCAACGTCCAACCCAAATGCCAACCCAACTTCCAATCCAACTTCAAAACCAACTTCCAAAGAAACGTCCAACCCAACTTCCAAACCAAATTTCAACCCAACATACAACCCAACTTCCAATCCAATTTCCAACCCAGATTCCAACCCAACTTCCAACCCAACGTTCAACCCAACTTCCAACCCAACTTCCAACCCAACTTCCAACCCAACTTCAAACCCAATTCCCAACCTTACTCTCAACCTAACTTTCAATCCAACTTCCAATCAAACTTTCAACCCAATTTCCGACCCAACTTCCGACCCAACTTCCGACCAAACTTCCGACCCAACTTCCAACCCAACTTCCAGCCCAACTTCCAACCCCACTTCCAACCAAACTTCCAACCAAACTTCCAACCCAACTTTCGACCCATCTTCAAACCCAACATTCAAGCCAACTTCCAAACCAACTTCCAAACAAATGTCCAACCCAACTTCCAGCCCAAATTCCAGCCCGACTTTTAATACTACTTCCAACCCAACCTCCAACCCAACTTCAAACGCAACTTCCATCCCAATTTCCAACACAATTTCCAACACAAACTCCACTCAAACTTGCAACCCAAGTTCCAACCCAACTTTCAATCCAACGTCCAACCCAAATTCCAACCGGATCTCCAACCCAATCTCCAACCCGACATCCAACCTGACTTCCAACCCCACTTCTAACCCAACTTCCAACCCATCTTCCAACCCAACTTCCAACCCAACTTCCAATCCAGCTTCCAATCCAACTTCCAACCCAAATTCCAACCAAAGTTCCAACCCAATTTCCAACCCAGACTACAACCCAAATTCCAGTCCAACAGCCAACCCAAAATCAGACCCAACTTCCAACCCAACTTCCAAACCAACTTCCAACCAAATGCCCGAATCAACTTCCAACCCAACTTCACACCCAATTTCCAACACAAATTCCAACCCAACTTCCAACCCAACTTCCAACCCAACTTCCAACCCAACTTCCAACTCAACTTCAAACCCAACTTCCAACCGAATTTCCAACCCAACTTCCAACCCAACTTCTAATCCAACATCCAACCCAACTCCCAACCAAACTTCCAACCCAACATCCAACTCAACCTCCGAACCCAACTTCTAAACCAACTTCTACCACAACGTCCGACCCAACTTCCAACCCAACATCCAACCCAACATCCAGTCCAACTTCCAACCCAACTTCCGAACCCAACTTTCATCCCAATGTTTACAACAACTTCCAACCCAACTTCCAACCCAACATGCAACCCAACTTCCAACCTGATTCAAACATAACTTCCAACCCAACTTCCAGCCCAACGTTCAGCCCAATTTCAAACGCAAATTCAAACACAATTTCTAACCCAACATCCAACCCAACTCACAACCCAACTTCCAACCCAACTTCCAACCAAACTTCCAACCCAACATCCAACCAAAAATCCAACCCAGCTTTGAATTCATCTTCCAAGCCAACCTCCAACCCAATTTTCTACCCATCTTCCAACCCAACTCCCAACCCAACTCCCAATCCAGCTTCCAACTCAACTTCCAACCCAATCTCCAACCCAAATTCAAACCCAACTGCCAACGCAACATCCAACGCGAATTCAGACCCAACTTCCAACCCAACTTCTAATCCAACTTCCAACCCAACTGCCAACCCAACTTCTGACTAAACATCCAACCCAACCTCTGAACCCAACTTCCAACACAACTTCAAACCCAACGACCAACTTAACTTCAAACCTAACTTCCAACCAAACTACCAACCCAACTTTCAACCCAACTTCCTAGCCAAATTTCCAACCCAAATTCTAACCCAGCTTCCAACCCAACATCCAACCCAAATTCAGACTCAAATTCCAACGCAACTTCCAACCCAACCTCCAACCCAACTTACAACCCAACTTCCAACCGAACTTCCAACCCAAATTCCAACCCAACTTTCAACCCAACTTCCATCCCAACGTCTACCACAACGTCCGACCCAACTTCCTACCCAACATCCAACCCAACTTCCAACCTGATTCAAACATAACTTCCTACCGAACTTCCAGCCAAACTTCCAACCTAACTTTCAGCCCAACTTCTAACGCAACGTCCAACACCATTTCTAACCCAGCATCCAGCCCAACTTACAACCCAACTTACAACCCAGCTTTCAACCCAACTTCCAACCCAACTTCCAACCTAACATCAAACCCAACTTCCAACTTAGCTTTCAATTCAACTTCCAACCCAACCTCCAACCCATTTTCCAACCCAACTTCCAATCCAACTCCCAACCCAACTCCCAACCCATCTTTCAACCCAACTTCCAACTCGACTTCCAACCCGATTTCCGACCCAAAATTCCAACCCAACTTCCAACCCGGCATCCAACCGGAATTCACACCCAACTTCCAATCAAACATCCAACCCAACTTCCAACCGGACTTCCAACCCGACTTCCAACCCAACTTCCAAACCCAACTTCCGCCCAACTTCCAACCTAATTCAAACGCAACTTCATACCCAACTTCCAACCCAAATTCCAACCAAACTTCCAACCCAACTTCCAATCCAAATTCACATCATACTTCCAACGCAACTTCCAATTCAATTTCCAACCCAACTTCCAACCCAACTTCCAGCCCAGATTCCAACATTACTTCCAACCCGACTTTCAACCCTACTTCCAACGTAACTTTCAACCCAACGTCCAACCTAATGTCGAGCCCAACTTCAAACCCAACTTCCAACCCAACTTCCAACCCAGCTTCCAATCCAACTTCCAACTTTATTACCAATCCCATTTTCAACCCAATGACCAACCTAGCTTCCAACCCAGCTTCCAACCCAAGTCCCAACCAAACTCCCGACCGAACTCCCGACCCATCTTCCAACCCAACCTCGAACCCAACTCCCAACCCAAGTTCCAACCCAAGTTCCAACTCAACTCCCAACCCAACTTTCAACCCAAATTCCAACTTTCAGCCCATCTTCCAACCCAGCTTCCAGCCCAACTTCCAACCCAACTTCCAACCGACATTCAACACTTCCAATGCAAGTTAAAACTTAACTTCCAACCCAATTTCCAGTCCAACTTCCAACCCAGATTTAAACCCGATCTCCAACCCGACTTCCAACCCAAAATGCAGCCCCACTTCCATTCCAACTTCTAACCCATGTTCCAACCCAACTTCCAGCCCAACTACCAACTTAAATCCCAACTTAACTTCTAACGCAAATTCTAACCCAACTTCCAAGCCAACTTTTTGTTGGAATGATGCTCCTCACCATGGCAGGAGTGACTCCAAAAATGAACACCATAAAGACAAGCCTTAGTGGCTTAGTGGTTAATCGTGTCCACCTCTAGAGGCAGGGGCCCGGGTTCAAGTCCCACAAGATGAAATTCTGCCCTGCCTCAAGGGAGGTGGAAAATAGATGCCAGGAAGCTAGCTCAACCTCTAGAGTTCCTCTTAAAGTTTCTAGAAGGCCAGGTGAGGGTCCAGGAAGGTGGCACACCTTCTAGAAGGGGTGACTTGTCCTACAAGGCATCTAGAGATGTCTTGGCCTTCTGGACACCTTCCCTCCTACTAGAAGCAAGCTGAGGAATCAAGGAAGGGGCAGAAGCTTCTAGAGGAGGGAAGGGATGCCTTCCTAGGTGGGAAAAGGACAGCCTACCAAGGAGCACTCTAGAAGCCATAGAATCTGCTAGGAAGCTCCAAATCTGGCATGCTTTGGTGTTCTGGAAAGCATAGATCAGTGGCTATAAAATGCCACTGCTTGTGAGCCTTGATCAAGTGTTCATTCCCAGTCAATTGAGGCCAAAACTATTGCCTCACTCTCTGACCAGATTTTGCCATCCTTGGAACCAGTTGCCTCCACAGTTTCACTCTCTCCAAAAACAGTTGGTGGTGTGAACCAGCCACTGCTAGGGACCCTCCAGGGTGCACACTCACCCTCAGGCCAACAAAGGGTTATGGGCCCACGCCTCTAAGGGGTTCAAAGCCATCTTGATTTCACGCTTCCAACAGCAAGACATGGCAACCAGCGAGCAAGAGAGCAGCCGCGCTGTCCTTAAGTTTGATGGGACAGGCTTCGCCTTGTGGAGGTGGCAGTTTGAGGTCTTCCTCGACGACAAGGGACTGCTTGAGCTTGTAAAAGGTGATGAGACTGCTCCGCCGGAGACTGCAACGGCTGAGGTGAAGGAGGCATACAGGAAGCGCAACAAAAAGGCGTTGGCGCTCCTTGTGTCCGCGTTATGCCCACCACAACTTGGGCACATCCAAGGATGCACCCTGGCCGCGGACGTATGGTCAAAACTCTGCTCCATCTACCAGTCAAGCAATCTTGCCAACCAGCTCTTCATCTTCAAATGGCTCGTCACCCTCCGAGCCAACGAAGGCGACAACATCATGGAGATCATGCAGCAGATTGAATCCCTCGCAGCGGAGTGCGTGGCCACGGGTTGGGAGGTCGACTCTCAGTTGCAAGCTATGATCCTCCTTCTGGCCTTGCCAGACAGTTGGAGTCCCATGATCACAGTCCTTGGTGGCTGGCCTTCCGACGAGCTGAAGTACCCCAAGGTTGCTGAGTACGTACGCAATGAGTGGATGCGACGTGGCGGTCGAGAGAGTGCAGCGGCATCAAGTTCAGCTTACACGGTTCATCCTCAAAGTGGAGGCCGAGGCGACAAGTGGAAGGGTGCCAAACAGGGCACTAAGAAGGGTGACAAGAAGGGGGAGTGCTTCAACTGCGGCAAGGAGGGCCACTACAAGCGCAACTGTCCTAAGAAGAAAACAGATCGGTCGTAGCGGGGCGGGAAGAAAGATGAGCACGCCCTTATGGCGTACAACTCCACCAACTTGAAGGATCCGGGAGTTGCCGTCTGCGACTCCGGATCAGGCCGCCACACGCAATGCAACAGGGCGGCATTTGTCACCTACGGCGCCTCGGAGAGATGCATGACGGTGGCCAATGGAAAAACAGAGGTGGCCACCGGTGAGGGTAACGTCCGCATTGAGTCAATTGTGGATGGAAAACCTGTCACGAGCACAATCTACGATGTGCTGCATATGCCTAACTTTGGGACAAACCTGCTCTCCGTTAGCCGCCTTACCGACAAGGGACTTGAGGTGCTCTTCACAAAGAAGGAGGCCGTCATCCGCAAAGAGGGCAAAGGTGAGGTGATTGCGCGTGCCAAGAGGGAGGACGACTTGTACCTGCTACGCGCAAAGATCCTCAGCAGCCGGGTGGGGTCCAACGCCGCCAACCTTGCAACGAAGGATGGAGGAGATTTGGACCTATGGCACCGCCGACTCTGCCACATTTCTCCATCAACAGTGAAAGAGATGGCTAACAGGGAAGTGGTGCGGGGTCTCCAAATCAGCGGCCTTGATGGAACCAAGGAGACCGTGTGTGAGCCATGCATCATTGGCAAATCAACTCGGCAGCCGTTTGTCGCCAAGGGGACGCGTGCATCGGCAAAACTGGCCGTGGTACACACAGATGTGTGTGGACCGCTTGAGAGCTCCATCGGCGGAGCTCGCTACTTCCTCACCTTCATCGATGACCACAGCCGGAAACTCTACCTCTACCCAATGAAGCGGAAGAGTGAGGTCCTTGCGTGCATGCAAGAGTTTGTGGCTGATGTGGAGCGGCAAACAGAGTTGAAGGTGAAGGCGTTCCGGAGTGACAACGGCGGTGAATATGCGGGGTGCCTTGGGTGGATGAAGAGCAAG
>SZWC01010949.1:75055-86040 GCA_023375785.1 Penium margaritaceum
TGTTGGAATGATGCTCCTCACCATGGCAGGAGTGACTCCAAAAAGGAACACCAAAAAGACAAGCCTTAGTGGCTTAGTGGTTAATGGTGTCCACCTCTAGAGGCAGGGGCCCGGGTTCAAGTCCCACAAGATGAAATTCTGCCCTGCCTCAAGGGAGGTGGAAAATAGATGCCAGGAAGCTAGCTCAACCTCTAGAGTTCCTCTTTAAGTTTCTAGAAGGCCAGGTGAGGGTCCAGGAAGGTGGCACACCTTCTAGAAGGGGTGACTTGTCCTACAAGGCATCTAGAGGTGTCTTGGCCTTCTGGACACCTTCCCTCCTACTAGAAGCAAGCTGAGGAATCTAGGAAGGGGCAGAAGCTTCTAGAGGAGGGAAGGGATGCCTTCCTAGGTGGGAAAAGGACAGCCTACCAAGGAGCACTCTAGAAGCCATAGAATCTGCTAGGAAGCTCCAAATCTGGCATGCTTTGGTGTTCTAGAAATCTTAGATCAGTGGCTATAAAATACCACTGCTTGTGAGCCTTGATCAAGTGTTCATTCCCATTCAATTGAGGACAAAACTATTGCCTCACTCTCTGACCAGATTTTGCCATCCTTGGAACCAGTTGCCTCCACAGTTTCAGTCTCTCCAAAAATAGTTGGTGGTGTGAAACAGCCACTGCTAGGGACCCTCCAGGGTGCACGCTCACCCTCAGGCCAACACTTTTAACCCAAGTTCCAATCCAAATTCCAACCTAACTTCAAACCCAACATCCAACGCAAATTCAGACACAACTTCCAACCCAACTTCCAACCAAACTTCCAACCCAACTTCCAACCCAACTTCCAACCCAAATTCTACCACAACGTCTGACCCAACTTCCAACCCAACTTCTAACCCAATTTCCAAAGCAATTCAAACACAACTTCCAACCAAAATTTTAACCCAACTTCCAACCCAACTTCCAACCCAAATTCAAACCCAACTGCCAACCCAATTTCTAACTTAACTTCCAACCCAACTCCTGACCCAACGTCCAACCCAAATTCCAACCCACTTCCAACCCAACCTTCAACCCACCTTCCAGCCCAACTTCCAGCCCAACCTCCAACCCAGCTTTCAACCCAACTTCCAACCCAACATTCAACCCAACTTTCAACCCAACGTCTACACCAACTTCCAACCAAACTTCAAACCCTACTTCCAACCCAAATTCGTACCCAACTTCCAACCCAACTTCCATCCCAACTTCCAACCCAACCCTCAACCCAACTTCCATCTTAAACTCCAACCCAACTTCAAACCCAACTTCCAGCCAAACTTCCCACCCAAATTCCAACCCCATTTCCAACCCAACTTCCAACCCAGCATCTAAGCCCACGTTCAACCCAACTTCCAATCCAACTTCCCACCCAACTTCCAACCCTACGTCGAAATGAATTTCAAACCAAGTGTCCAACACAACTCCGAACCCAACTTTCAACTCAACTTCCAATCCAGCTTCCAATCCAACTTCCAATCCAACTTTCAGCCCAATTTCCAACCCAACTTCCAACCCAACTTCCAACCCAACTTCCAATGCAACTTTCAACACTTCCAGCGCAACTTCCAACCCAACTTCCAACCCAACAACCACTCCAACGTTCACCCTACATTCCAACCCGATGTCCAACCCGACTTCCAGCCCGATTTCCAGCCCCACTTCCAACCCAACTTCTTACCCATGTTCCAACCTAACTTCCAACCCAACTACCAACCCAACTTCCAACCCAACTTCTGACCAAAAATCCAACCCAACTTCCAACCCAACTTTCAACCCAATTTTCAACCCAAATTCCAACCCAGCTTCCAATCCAACATTCAACCCAAAATCAGACCCAATTTCCAACTCAATTTCCAACCCAATTTCCGACTTAATTTCCAACCCAACTTCCAACACAACTTCAAACCCAAATTCCAAACCCAGCTTCAACCCCAACGTCTACCACAACGTCTGACCCAACTTCGAACCAAACTTCCAACCCAACATCCAAACCGATTCAAGCACAACTTCCAACCCAAATTCAAGCCCAAATTCCAACCCAACTTCCAACCCAACTTCAAACCCAACTTCCAACCCAATTTCTAACCCAACTTCCAATCCAATTTCAAACCCAGCTTTCAACCCAACTTCCAAAACAACTTCCAACCCAACTTCCAGCCTAACTTTCAACCAAACTTCCAACATAACGTCCAACGCAATTTCAAACCCAACTTCCAACCTGACCTCCAACTCAACTTCCAGCCCAACATCCGACCCAACTTCCAGCACAACTTCCAACCCAAAAAAAAACCCAGCTTCCTACCCAACTTCTAGCCCAACTTTCAACCCAACTTCCAAACCCACTTCCAATAAAATGTCCAACCCAACATCCAACCCAACTTCCAACCCAACTTCCAACCCAACTTCCAATCCAACTTTCAACCCAACTTCCAACCCAACTTCCAACCCAATTTCCAGCCCAAATTCCAACACAAATTTCAACACAACTTCCAACCCAAATTCCAACCCAACTTGCAATCCAACTTCCAGCCCAGATTCCAACCAGATCTCCAACCCCACTTCCAACCCCACTTCTAATCCAACTTCCAACCCATCTTCCAACCCAATTTCCAATCCACCTTCAAACCCAACTTCCAACCCAAATGCCAGCCCAACTTCAGACCAAACTTCCAACGCAATTTCAAACCCAAATTCCAACCCAACTTCCAACCCAACATCCAACCCAAATTCAGACCCAACTTCGAACCCAACTTTCAGCCCAACTTCGAACCAAACATCCAACCCAACTTCCAACCCAACGTCCAACCCAACTTCCCACCCAACTTCCAAACCCAACTTCCACCCCAACTTCTGCCACAATGTCTGACCTTACTTGCAAACCAACTTCCAACCCAATTTCCAACCCAACTTCCAGCCCGATTTGAACGCAACTTCCAACCCAAATTCCAATCCAACTTCCAACCCAACTTCAAACCCAACTTCCAACCCAGCTTCCAACCCAAATTTCAATGCAATTTCCAACCAAAATTTTAGCCCAACTTCCAATTCAACTTCCAACCCAACTTCCAACCCAACTTTCAATTTAACTTCCAACGTAACGTCCAACGCAATTGCCAACCAAACGTCCAAACCAACTTCGAATCCAAATTCGAACCGAACTTCCATTCAAACTTCCAACCCAACTTCCAACCTTACTTCCAGCCCAACTTCCAACCCAACTTCCAACCCAACACCCAACCCAACTTTCAACCCAACATCCAACCCAAGTTCCAACCAAACTTCCAAAAAAACTTCCAACCCAACTTCAGACCCAGCTTCAAATCCAACTTCCAGCACAAAATCCTGCCCAACTAACAACCCAAATTCCAGCCCAACTTCCAACTTAACTTCCAACCCAACTTCCAACCCAACTCCCAACCCATCTCCCAATCCAACTTCCAACCCACCTTCCATCGAAACTTCCAATCCAACTTCCAACCCAATTTCCAACTGAACTTCTAATCCAACTTCCAACCTAACTTCCAACCCAACTTCCAACCCAACTTCCAACCCATCTTCCAACCCTCCTCCCGGTCCAACTTCAAACCGAACTTCCAACCCAACTTCCAACCCAACTTCCAACTGAACTTCCAACCTACCTTTGAACCCACCTTTGAACCCAACTTCCAACCAACTGTCTAACCCAACATCCAACCCAAAATTTCTATCCGACTTCCAACCCAACTGCCAATCCAACTTCCAACCCAACTTCCAACCGCACTTCCAACCCAACTTCAGAACCCAACTTCCACCCCAACGTCTACCACAACTTCCCAACCTACATGCAACCCAACTTTCAATCCAACTCCCAACCCGATTCAAGCGCAATTTCCAGCCCAACTTTAAACTTAACTTCCATCCCAACTTCCAACCCAGCCTCAAACACAATTTCTAACCCAACTTCCAACCCATCTTCCAATCTTATTTCCAACCCAACTTCCAACCCAACTTCCAACCCAACTTCCAACCCAACATCCAACCCAACTTCCAACCCAGCTTCCAACCGAAATTCCAACGCAACCACCAACGCAATTTCCAACCCAACGTCCAACCCAAATTGCTACCCAACCTTCTAGCCCAACTTCCAACCCAATTTCCATCCCAACTTCCAACCCAACTTCCAACCCAGCTTCCAATCCAACTTCCAACCCATCTTCTGACCAACTTCCAACCCATCTCTGAATCCAACTTCCAACCCAACACCCAACCCAACTTCCCACCCAACGCCCAGCCCAACTTACAACCCAACTTCTAAAGCAACTTGCAACCCAAGTTCCAACCCAACTTCCAACCCAACTTCCAATCCAACTTTCAACCCAACTTCGAACCCAACTTCTAGCCTAAATTCCAACGCAACTTCCAACACAACTTCCACCACAACTTCCAACCCAACTTCCTACCCAACTTTCAATCCAACTTCCAACTCAACTTCCAACCCAACTTCCAACCTTACTTCCAACCCATCTTCCAACCCTCCTTCCGACCCAACTTCAAACCCAACTTCCAACCCAACTTCCAACCCAACTTCCAACCCAAATTCCAACTGAACTTCCAACCCACCTTTGAACCCACCTTTGAACCCAACTTCCAACCAACTGTCTAACCCAACTTCCAACCCAAACTTCGATCCGACTTCCAACGCAACTGCCAATCCAACTTCCAGCCCAACTTTCAACCCTACTTTCAACCCAACTTCCAACCCAACTTTGGAACCCAACTTCCATCCCAACGTCTACCACAACTTCCGACCTGACTTCCAACCCAACTGTCAATCCAACTCCCAACCCAGTTCAAGCGCAATTTCCAACCCAACTTTAAACTTAACTTCCAACCCAACATCCAACTCAACCTCACAAACAATTTCTAATCCAACTTCCAACCCATCTTCCAATCTTATTTCCAACCCAACTTCCAACCCAACTTCCAACCCAACTTCCAACCCAGCTTCCAACCGAAATTCCAACACAACCTCCAACACCATTCCAACCCAACGTCCAACCCAAATTGCAACCCAACCTTCTAGCCCAACTTCCAACCCAATTTCCATCCCAACTTCCAACCCAACATCCAACCCAACTTCCAACCCAGCTGCCAATCCAACTTCCAACCCATTTCCCGACCAACTTCCAAGCCATCTCCCAATCCAAATTTCAACCCAACACCCAACCCAACTTTTCACCCAACGCCCAGCCCAACTTAGAACCCAACTTCTAACGCAACTTGCAACCCAACTTCCAACCCAACTTCCAACCCAACTTCCAACCCAACTTCCAATCCAACTTTCAACCCAACTTCCAACCCAACTTCTGACCCAACTTCTAACCAAAACTCCAACGACATCCAACACATCTTCCAGCGCAACTTCCAACCCAACTTCCAACCCAACGTTCAATCCAGCTACCAACCCAACTTCCAACCTGATCTCCAACCCTATCTTCAACCTGAATTCCAACCCGACTTCCAAACCCACTTATAACCCAATTTCCAACCCAACTTCCAACCCAACTTCCGACCCGACATTTAATCCAACTTCAAACCCAACTTCCAACAAAAATTCCAACCAAAAAATCCAACTGAATTCTCAACCCAAATTCCAACCCAAATTCCAACCCAAATTCCAAAAAAAAAATCAGACCCAATTTCCAACCCACCTTCCAAACCACCTTCCAACCAAATGCACAACCCAACTTCCAGCCCAACTTCCAACCCAACTTCCAACCCAACCTCCAACCCAACTTCCAGCCCAACTTCCAACCCAACTTCCAACCCAACGTCCAATCCAACTTCCAACCCAACTTCCAACCTTGCTTCAGACCAAATTTCCAACGCAATTTCAAACCCAAATTCCGACCCAACTTCCAGCCCTACATCGAACCCAAGTTAAGACCCAACTTCCAACCCAACTTTCAACCCAACTTCGAACCCGACTTCCAACCCAACTTCCAACCCAATGTCCAACCCAACTTCCAACCCAACTTTGGAACCCAACTTCCACCCCAACTTCTGCCACAATGTCGGACCTTACTTCCAAACCAACTTCCAACCTAATTTCCAACCCAAATTCCAACCCAATTCAAATGCAACTTCCAACCCAAATTCCGATCCAACTTCCAACCCAACTTCAAACCCAACTTTCACAACCCAGCTTCTAGCCCAACTTTCAATACAATTTCCAACCCAACTTTCAGCCCATCTTCCAACTAAACTTCCAACCCAACTTCCAACCCAACTTCCAACCCAACTTCTTACCCAACTTTAAATCCAACTTCCAACGTAACATCCAACGCAATTTCCACCCCAACATCCAAACCAACTTTGAACCCAAATTTGAACCCAACTTCCATTCCAACTTCCAGCCCAACTTCCAACATTACTTCCAACCCAACTTCCAACCCAATTTCCAGCCTAAATCCAAACCCATCTTTCAACCCAACATCCAACCCAACTTCCAACCAAACTTCCAACAAAACTTCGAACACAACTTCCAACCCAGCTTCCAATCCAACTTCCAACACAACTTCCAACCCAACTTACAACCTAAATTCGAACCCAACTTCCAACTTAACTTCCAACCCAACTTCCGAACCATCTCCCAACCCATCTCCCAACCCAACGTCCAACCCACCTTCCATGCCAACTTCCAACCCAGCTTCCAACCCAACTTCCAACCCCACTTCGAACCCAACTTCTAATCCAACTTCCAACCCAACTTCCATCCCAACTTTCAACCCAACTTTCAACCCATCTTCCAACCCTCCTTCCGACCCAAATTCAAACCCAACTTCCAACCCAACTTCCAACCCAGCTTCCAACCCAGCTTCCAACCAAAAGTCCAACGCAACCTCCAACATGATTTCCAACCCAACATCCAACCCAAATTGCAACCCAACCTTCTAGCCCAACTTCTAACCCAATTTCCATCCCAACGTTTAACCCAAATTCCAACCCAACTTCCAACCCAGCTGCCAATCCAACTTCCAACTCAATTTCCGACCAACTTCCAACCCATCTCCCAATCCAACTTCCAACCCAACACCCAACCCAACTTCCCACCCAATGCCCAGCCCAACTTACAACCCAACTTCTGACGCAATTTGCAACCCAACTTCCAACCCATCTCCCAATCCAACTTCCAACCCAACACCCAACCCAACTTCCCACCCAATGCCCAGCCCAACTTACAACCCAACTTCTGACGCAATTTGCAACCCAACTTCCAACCCAACTTCCAACCCAACTTCCAACCCAACTTCCAATCCAACTTTCAACCCAACTTCCAACCCAAAATCTGACCTGATCACCAACCCGATCTTCAACCCGAATTCCAACCTGACTTCCAACCCCACTTATAACCCAACTTCCGACCCGTCTTCTGACCCAACTTCCGACCCAAGTTTTAATCCAACTTAAAACCCAACTTCCAACAAAAATTCCAGCCCACATTCCAACCGAATTTCCAACCCAAATTCCAACCCAACTTCCAACCCAAAATCAGACCCAACTTCCAACCCAACTTCCAAACCAACTTCCAACCAAATGCACAACCCAACTTCCAGCCCAACTTCCAACCCAACTTCCAACCCAACCTCCAACCCAACTTCCAACCCAACTTCCAACCCAACTTCCAACCCAACGTCTAACACAACTTCAAACCCAACGTCCAACCCCACTTCAGACCAAACTTCCACCGCAATTTCAAACCCAAATTCCAACCCAACTTCCAACCCAACATCGAACCCAAATTCAGACCCAACTTCCAACACAACTTTCAACCCATCTTCCAGCCCAACTTCCAACCCAATGTCCAACCCAACTTCCAACCCAAATTCCAACCCAACTTCCAACCCAACATCGAACCCAAATTCAGACCCAACTTCCAACACAACTTTCAACCCATCTTCCAGCCCAACTTCCAACCCAATGTCCAACCCAACTTCCAACCCAGCTTCCGAACCCATCTACCACCCCAATTTCCAACCCAACTTCCGAACCCAACTTCCACCCCAACTTCTTGCCACAATGTCTGACCTTACTTCCAGACCAACTTCCAACCCAATTTCCAACCCAACTTCCAACCCGATTCAAATGCAGCTTCCAACCCAAATTCCAATCCAACTTCCAACCCAACTTCAAACCCAACTTCAAACCCAGCTTTCAACCCAACTTTCAATACAATTTCCAACCCAACTTTCTGCCCAACTTCCAATTCAACTTCCAACCCAACTTCCAACCTAGCTTTCAATCCAACTTCCAGCGTAACGTCCAACGCAATTTCCAACCCAACGTCCAAACCAAATTTGAACCTAAATTCGAACCCAACTTCCAGCCCAACTTTCAACCCAACATCCAACCCAACTTCCAACCAAACTTCCAACAAAACTTCCAACCCAACTTCCAACCCAGCTTCTAATCTAACTTCCAACACAACTTCCAACCCAACTTAATACCCAAATTCCAACCCAACTTCGAACTTATCTTCTAACCCAACTTCCAACCCAACTCTCGACCCATCTCCCAACCCAACTTCCAACCCACCTTCCATCCCAACTTCCAACCCAACTACCAACCCAACTTCCAACCCAACTTCTTATCCAACTTCCAACCCAACTTCCAACCCACCTTCCATCCCAACTTCCAACCCAACTACCAACCCAACTTCCAACCCAACTTCTTATCCAACTTCCAACCCAACTTCCAACCCAGTTTTCAACCCAACTTCCAACCCATCTTCCAGCCCAACTTCCAACCCAACTTCCAACCCAACTTCCAACTTAGCTTCCAACCCACCTTTGAACCCACCTTTGAACCCAACTTCCAACCAACTGTCTAACCCAACTTCCAACCCAACTTTCAATCGGACTTCCAACCCAACTGCCAATCCAACTTCCAGCCCAACATTCAACCCAACTTTCAACCCAACTTCCAACCCAACTTCCAACCCAAATTCTGAACCCAACTTCCACCCCGACGTCTACCACAACTTCCAATCCAACTTCCAAGCCAACTTTCAATCCAACTCCCAACCCGATTCAAGCGCAATTTCCAACCCAAATATAAACTTAACTTCCAACCCAACTTCCAACTTAAATTCAAATACAACTTCTAGCCCAACTTCCAACCCAACTTCCAATCTTATTTCCAACCCAACTTCAAACCCAACTTCCAACCCAACTTCCAACCCAGCTTCCAACTAAAATTCCAACGCAACCTCCAACGCGATTTCCAACCCAACGTCCAACCCAAATTGCAACCGAACCTTCTAGCCCAACTTCCAACCCAATTTCAATCCCAACTTCCAACCTAACTTCCAACCCAACTTCCAACCCAGCTGCCAATCCAACTTCAAACCCATCTTCCGACCAACTTCCAACCCATCTCCCAATCCAACTTCCAACCCAACACCCAATCCAACATCCCACCCAATTTCCAGTCCAACTTCCAACCCAACACCTAATGCAACTTGCAACCCAACTTTCAACCCAACTTCCAACCCAACTTCCAACCCAACTTCCAACCCAACTTCCAGTCCAACTTTCAACCCAACTTCCAACCCAACTTCCGACCCAACTTCTAACCCAAATTCCAACACAACTTCCAACACAACTTCCACCGCAACTTCCAACCCAACTTCCAACACAACTTTCAATCCAACTTGGAGCCCAACTTTAAACCCGATCACCAACCCGATCTTCAACCCGAATTCCAACCCGACTTCAAACCCCACTTGTAATCCAACTTCCGACCCATCTTCCAACCCAACTTCCGACCCAACTTTCTATCCAACTTCAAACCCAACTTCCAACACAAATTCCAACCCAAATTCCAACCGAATTTCCAACCCAAATTCCAACCCAACTTCCAACCCAAAATCAGACCCAACTTCCAACCCAACTTCCAATCCAACCTCCAACCCAACTTCTGACCCAACTTCCAACCCAACTTCCAACCCAACGTCTAACCCAACTTCAAACCCAACTTCCAACCCTACTTCAGACCAAACCTCCAACGCAATTTCAATTCCAAATTCCAACCCAACCTCCAACGCAATTTCAATTCCAAATTCCAACCCAACTTCCAGCCCAACATCAAACCCAAATCCGAACCCAACTTCCAACACAACTTTCAACCAAACTTCCAACCCAACTTCCAACCCAATGTCCAACCCAACTTCCAACCCAACTTCCGAACCCAACTTCCACCCCAACTTCCAACCCAACTTCCAACCCAACTTCCAACCCAATGTCCAACCCAACTTCCAACCCAACTTCCGAACCCAACTTCCACCCCAACTTCCAACCCAACTTCCGAACCCAACTTCCACCCCAACTTCTGCCACAATGTCTGACCTTACTTCCAAACCAACTTCCAACCCAATTTCCAACCCAACTTCCAACCCGATTCAAACGCAACTTCCAACCCAAATCACAATCAAACTTCCGACCCAACTTCAAACCCAACTTCAAACCCAGCTTTCAACCCAAATTTCAATACAATTTCCAACCCAACTTTCAGCCCAACTTCCAATTCAACTTCCAACCCAATTTCCAACCCAACTTTCAATCCAACTTCCAGCATAACGTCCAACGCAATTTCCAACCCAAAGTCCAAACCAACTTCGAACCTAAATTCGAATCCAACTTCCAACCCAACTTTCAACCCAACATCCAACCCAACTTCCAACCAAACTTCCAACAAAACTTCCAACCCAACTTCCAACCCAGCTTCTCATCCAACTTCCAACACAACTTCCAACCCAACTTACAACCCAAATTCCAACCCAACTTCCACCTTAACTTCCAACCCAACCTCCAACCCAACTCTTAACCCATCTCCCAATCCAACTTTCAACCCACCTTCCATCCCAACTTCCAACCCAACTTCCAACCCAACTTCCAACCCAACTTCCAACCCAACTTCCAACCCAAC
>SZWC01010950.1:1099-19154 GCA_023375785.1 Penium margaritaceum
TATGTATATGTATATGTATATGTATATGTATATGTGTATGTATATGTATATGTATATGTATTTGTATATGTATATGTATATGTACATGTATATGTATATGTATATGTACATGTATATGTATATGTATATGTATATGTATATGTATATGTATATGTATATGTATATGTATATGTATATGTATATTTATATGTATATGTATATGTATATGTATATTTGTATGCCCATGTACATGTATATGTATATGCATATGTATATTTATACATACATGTTTAGGTGATTGTACATGTAAATTTACATAAATGTTGTTATGGATATAAATATGTATATAGACACATATATATATTTTTCTCTCTGTACTACATATAAAAAACGTAAATGTAAAAGTTTTTGTTTAGTTTTTTGTTAATACAATCGTACATGTAACTTGTTTTTATTTGATATTCTTGCATGGGCTAGTTTTCCTAATTTTTTCTGTATTGAAATAAAATCTCCTTTACAATTATACACTTATGTTGCCAGTCACTTCTCCCATGTGCACCACATTGCTTTATGCATAATACATTATCCACTTGTAGTTTTCTTCTGAAAGAGAGTGCATTCATGTTAATTCTAGCCTTTACATCATGTCCATTTGAACATTCAGGGTTGCATCAATGATGTTATTGTATTGCGTATTTGGTTAGAACCATATTTGGAAAGAAAAAACCTTTTCAAACGCATGTGGATTATGCAAGTAAAAATTGGTGGAAAGACATGGATTTCCATGAAAAAGTGATTGATGGGGATCAGTGCGATCTGACGCAAGCATCGTTTTGACCGGACGACCACCCCCCACTCCTTCCCCAAGCCTCGCCTCCCTTGCGGTTGCCCTTTGGTTCACGTTGGTCTTCTCACGCATTATGAAAAAAGTTGGGCCAGAATTCGCGGCTTGTTTCGTGGATTTCTCACGTGCCGCTTCACATGCACGAGATTCGAGATTGTCACGTCATACTGATACACCAATCCTGAAATGGCGAGATATGTAACACGTCAGAGACACGTCAGAGCCTGGACCATCTTAAAAACCAAAAAAAAAACGTCAGAGATACGGTGGTCAGATTTGTAAGACTCCATTGAAGTAGCAGCGCAGCATGCTAGGCTGCATGGAAGCTAGGCAGATTCGTAGGCCAACCACCAAAGTAGGCCAGATTGGTAAGGGGTTGAGGTAGGTCAGACATAGACTTAAGCGAATTAAAAAATATGGCTAGATCCATAATATGGCCCGCTCGCGCCCTGTGAGATAAAGGCCCTGAACTAGCATGAAGATTTTGATTTTGGGTTGCTTCGAAGTCCCAACTCGACATGGCCCGGGTTCGGATTTCACAAAATCGTGGATTTTTCCATCCGTCGCGTCCCATTCTTGGCAGATTCCAAAATTGCAAGCTGATGTGGCAGCTTGCCAGCTGAGTTATCTTGCGCTATCAAGTGTGCGACACCACCCATCGTTGAAGAGCATGAATCGGCTTCCATCTTTCAACAATGCCCTACATGGGTCTCCGTTTCATTGATAAAATTGCTTCAATGAGCATTGCGACTCGACCTTTCATCGATGAAGTATAAATGTGCTCTTGCAAGTTTTTGTTATATCTCGAGGCACTCGTGACAAACATTGGTCATAATCTTTATTATAAACTCGAACATGCAAATTCAGACACTCAAACTGAATCGTCTTTGTTGACGGGCCAAGGAGGGTGTTCTGGCCCGAGTCGCTTTCCCCCCTTCTCTTCTCCCTTGTTGAAGAAGCTCGCATTTTTTAAGCGTTTGTGCAACGTCCATTGCAGGAAGTGACATCACAAAGTTGTATTAACACGTCTCTTGAACTCCCATGGTTGAAATATACATTTTCGTCACATCCCAACTCGGCCATGGAATATTCACAGTCCGCCAAGCTTTGGAGCAAAGCAAGTCGGACTTGTACGAAGCTGTAGCAAGTTATAGCAACTTCCGAGTCCACGTTGGATGGTCACATGTTCGCGTGACTGACGAGGTGAGGAAAAATATTCACGCCAGTGCCAGACAAGCGAAGGTCAGAGAAAAAGTGTTTTTGCCAAGACCTGCTAAGAAGTTTGCCTTTCCTTTGTACGAGGACTTGCTACACCTTCCGGCATGAATGACAACCTCATCGCAACCCATTCATCGTCACACACCTGGATTTTGGAAGCATGCAACTACGTGGCAGAGCTACAACAAGGTTATGTGAAAATACCCTCGATTGAAAGTTTGAAGGTAGACGCGGTGTGAAAAGCCCATCGGCAAGGTTGAACAAAATTTGTCAAAGCCGCCAAAAAAGGTTGCCAAAAAGAGTGGAAAGTCAACATTCCCCGCCATCTCCAGTTCATTGTGTCATGATTTAAGCCTAAATGGTCAGGTTCCTAAAGTCTATCATTCTTGCAGGCCCTGAAGTAATTTTGATTTTGATTCCATGTTTACGAGTTTTCCCTCCCAATTTATGATTTCCGAGTGATTTTGTGCTTAGGAGGGAAAGGGTTTGAGTCAGCAGGACATCAACATGGATCCCTACAAGCTGTTGTTCTGCGTAAATGGATACTCTTCCTCGTTCTTCTATAGCACATGGTGCGAACGCCACCATTATCTGTGTCACACACCGTGCCTCTTGAAATCCATGCCAAATTGAACGTGATAACTTTAGAAACATTACACATGTATAGCTCTAGATTGTGCATTTTGTTGAATTTGTTTCAAAGGAAGTTCTTTAAGCAACTTCTTAATTGTTACATACCAGACGTACATGAGTCACTTACCTTTCCGAGTGGGCATTTATTTCATTACAGAAATAGTCCATTGAATAGCAAGACCTCGATTTTCACTACGATGATCGAGGGCAATTCGGCCAACTGCCCTCACCCTCCGACGATCCTTCTCACACTTAAAAAAAACTTGAATCAACTTCGAGAATCATCAAACAGAAGTAACACGACCTTTTGGATGACTTTTCGACGCATTGTTAAATATTGAGCTTCTTGATCCGACCACTAACGACACGACTCCACACGCGTCACTCGAAAACTGACTTGAAAATCTCGACTACGTCCCATTTGTAACTGGACACTTGTAAATATGTGTTCGATCATTTCCACAATGTTCATAGAAGTACACTGACCGCTAATTATAATTTTCTCAAGTGTCCTGAAATCTCAACTGTGTTCTGCCTCACAAGTTCTACTGTTCACCATTTTCACTCCGTTCGAGATATCACTTGGCATAAGAGCGCAACGGTGTTCAAGAGGCATCTGACTAATTTACCCATACGGAGGACTACTTTGCACAAGCCATTAGCGCATCTCGCACATAAAGACTTCACAGACTTTGCGCCCATGACATGAAGCGAGCGAGTGCAGCCGACGACCAAAAATTCGTCTTCAGCAACGACTTCGATGATGGAGCAAAACGTGGCTATGCACCTAGGCTCTGACGACCACCCCCATCACGGATCCTATGGTGGTAAAATAGCGGCCCTTACCGACAGCCTCGACATTTGCAACGGGAAGAATAGGTGACACAGGACGACAGGCGAATATCAATGAGGAACTAGCAAACCGTATCTCCGTGCTTGAGGGGATCAACAACCATCTGCTCCAACAACTCAACGTCTTGATGGAGGCTGTTTGCAACGCAATTACACGGGAGGCGGTGCTTGTCAAAAGAAATACCCAACTATCGCTCGAACCCAAGATTCGTTTCACCACACCTAAACCGTTTGGATGTGGCTGACAATTCTGGAGGTGGACTTTACCATTGCTGGGGTCAACGATGATCGGAAGAAATTTGACCTCACGGATCCGTTTTTGTGTGAAACAACATTACGTTGGTGGTCCGACCTAAAGGCCATCTAACAGCAATGGGAGACCGCCGGGACCTCATCAACAACCAACGGTGCCCATCTAATATCTCCGACCGTAGGCGGTCTACCCTTGGAGAAAATCAACTCGCAATGGCAAGATGCGCTCACGACACCAACCAACTGGAGCGAGTTCTCATGCACATTTCTTGCACGTATTGGATGGCTGAACGAGAAGTCCGACGCTCGATACCAGCTCCAGCATCTCCGTCAGTAGTCCAACTTGGCAGAGTATACGCGCAGATTCCATGAGATCATCATTGGCACAGAAATCGTCCCTGATGAGCTCTACATTCACTGTAACAACGACCTCAAATGGGATATTTGATGAATGATTGCCATCTTTGGCATCCAAAACGACTTACAACAGATGATCGTAGCAATAGAAAGGATCGACATTGTCGACTACAATGCTCAAATCTAGGAATCCTATGGCTGGCAACCTCCGACCCACAATTACCATGGGAACAAAAAAAGTCACTCGAGGGACTCCTTGACTCTAATGGAAGTGGACGTCGTTGTATAGAGAGACAGGCGCAATTGCTACAACTACGGAAAATGCGAGCATGTCGCTCGCAAATTTCAAAGCCAGCAGCAGGAAAAAAAGGGGGGGAAGGAATAGGAAAATTGGTTGGGGAACGGCAAATGACAAGAGTGAAACGTGCGACTCTTGTCCAAGAAGAGAAATCTGTGCCAAACGATTGCCCATACGAATGGCTCACGATGCTGCACGGGGTTTTTGAGATCGCAAAGTTCGATGGGGGGTACGAGGACCACGAACCGGTGATACTGCTAAAAGTAGAACCCCAATGTTGCAAGAGTCGCAGAAGAGTACCAACACGTTTGGCTAGAGGGGCTTCTCATAGTTTTATAAGCAACAACATGGCTTAAAAGCTAGATTTACAGACCGAATTAGGAGTGTTCAAAGGAAAAACCATCGGCAGGAGATTATAGATACAAAGACTCTAAGAACCACTGTCACTACAAGTGGGAAACTTGCATAATATAATGGTGTAGAGGTCATCTCCAATGAGTGACCACAATATCATTCTTGGATGAGATTTCCTGTACCAGCACAATCTGCAGGTTGAATGCAATAGTGGTAATGTCTACATGAAAATCAATGGCACCAGGCAACAACTTCTCTACGTGGGGCAAAAGATGACAACGGAAGCAACAGAGGTGGAAGCATCAGAGGAAGAGGCAACAACCAAAAAGCGAAAACGTGTGCAGCCAATGCCACTCAACGTGGCCAAGTACTGCAAACGACAAGGATCTTGTACATTTTTAGCCAATGGAGGAAGAAAAAGTGGCAGCAGCTGACTCATCGGCCTTAACAGCCTCATCACCCTCATCTGCCTCATTGGCATCAACAAAGTTTGCGATGGTTCCCAAGGAGTTTCCACTTCCCATCAGAGAGTTTTTATATGTCTTCCATGACGAACTCTCGAAAACCTTACCACCTCAACGCGACATCGACCATCGCATCAAGGTAAAGCCGGGGAGCAGTCCCACAGTCCAAGGAGCCTATCGATGAGCGACCATGAGCTAACACAGCTTAACAAGCAACTCGAAAAGATGCTCTATGAAGGGTTCATGCGCCCATCAACATCACCATATGCCACACCAATATTGTTTGTGAAAAAGAAGACTGGTGAGATGCAAATGTGCATGGACTACCGGGCATTGAACAGCGCCACCATCAAGAACCACTACCCCCTTCCTCCAGCCGACAAACTTTTTTACAAAATCCAAGGAGCTTGAATTTCACCAAAGTTGACCTACATAGTGGTTATCACCAAATCCAGGTGGCAGATGCTGGCATCAAGAAGACAGAATTCTGAACATGCCACGGCCATTTTGAGATCACATTCATGCCGTTTGGACTCATGAATACCCCAACAACATTCATGGCGGCAATGGACAACATTTTCCGCCCATACTTTGACGATTTTGTCATGGTACATCTAGGTGACATTTTGGTGTATAGCCGCACCCCAGAGGAGCACGATGGATATCTCCTTAAGGTTCTCAAATTTTTACAAAGAGGGATGTTTTTTTGAAAGATCTTGAAGTGCAACTTCGGTCGCCATTTGATGGAGTTTATGGCATATGTCATCAGTGACGGAAGGATCACCGTGGATCCAGAAAACGTGGCAGTAGTCGGTGATTGGCGGATGCCAACCATTGTCCAAGAGGTTCAAATTTTTCTCACCTTCTGCAATTGCTATTGGCGTTGCGTACGAGATTGCGCAAGAGTTTCAGTGCCTCTCTCCAAACTCACCCAAAAATAAAAAAAGTGGCAATGGGAGGAAAGGGAACAAGAAGCGTTCATTGCTTTGCGAAACGCTCTGAACTTGGCACCGGCCGTACAATTATATGATCCAATGGTCAACTACATCATGGCTACGGATGCCTCAGATCAAGCCATTGGCTAGATTTTCCCACAAGATCATGGTAGTGGAGAACAACCAGTCACATTTATGTTACCAACATTGCGCGGGCCGGAAGTCAACTATGCCATACATGAAAAGGAGATGATGGCCGTCGTACATGCATTTAAGACATGGTGGTGCTATCTTGAATGCCGCCAATGCGTCGTACGCATGGACCATGATGCACTGAAGAATTTGAAGACGTAGTCAAACCTCAATCGACGTCAAACCTGATGGATGGAGTTCCTCGAATCTGGATTCGACTACAATATTGAATATTGACCACATATCGGGGCAAAACCAGCCCCGCAGACGCAACCACCTACTTGAGGTGATGGCTGAGGCAGCGACACTTCAGCTGTAGAGATATCCGTATCTTGAGCAGCTGTTCACATGAGGCTAGGACCAGCATCGCGGATACGACAAGGCAAAGTTCTGGTATGACAAACCCTACTCGCCTGGTGGTCGTTCCCCTGAATGACAAAACCCACCGCATGCTACTCAAGGAGTGCCACGACGCCGGTGCACGTGGACACCTTGGAGAAGACTCGATGCTGAAGAAGCCAGCAAAGAACTACTGATGAGACAAGATACAAACTAACGTGGCCAACTTTTGCAAATCTTGTGACACGTGTCAGCGAAAAAAATCCTGTTGCACAAGGCCACCCGGACTATTGTCACCTTTCCCCATTCCGCCGGAACCATGGACCGGCATCTCCATGGATTTCATCACCAGATTACCAGTCACACTTGAGGGATATGATGCTCATGATTTTGCAAGAAGTATCATGGAGAATACACAAAGAACAGGAAGAATTGTCATGAACCTAGAATGCAAGCGGAAAGCTGGCATGTCGCCAGCCACCAATTGGAACAATACTGCCTTTGCCTTCTCTACGTCCTTGGCACGAGAGGGATCATTTTTGCACGTCACCTGTGTATTCCCAAACTCCTCTAGATCTTTCTCAAGAGCCTTAACGCCCTTCTCTGGCATGAAGGCTCCAACCTCCACATCCCATGCCTCAACCATCTTCTCGTAAACATGAAATTTGTGCGCGAAGTGCATCAGATGCACACGACGTGCTGCAGCAAAAATAGGGTAGTTCGTCTAGTTATCTCACCGCCAGCTAAGCCGCTCCAATGCAAACCTGACCCAGACTGGGTTGCATGATGCACGCTTGCCTCCACGTGTAAGCCCAAGATTGCACAGAGCCTCTATTGTGTCAAGCAAGGTCTCGAAGAAAATGCCTGCAGTTCCGCCTGCAACATCAGCCTTGCTCAATGCAAGCACAAACAGCATCGTAACTTTCATCAGCGCCTTCAATAGAGCCAGAACACACCCATCCTGATGATGTGGCACACTTCCTTACTTCTTTTCATTCCAGCCAGCGTCCCTGCCATCTCCCATCTACTACCATTTTTCACTTGTCACCAGCTTCTGCAAAGCATCCTTCATGTCCAAGAGGCGTCTCAGCATCCTGTGGACAGATGCAAAACGTGTTGCTGCAGCTGGAAGGAGCACCCTACCCCCGGACTCTGACTTCAGCAAGGACCTCACAAGGTCCTTGTTCCTGAAAAAGATCACCACTTTCTCACACTTGCTTATGACAGCCAGTCCCCATTCTGTCTTCTTCACATCCTTCGGGTACAGGTCCTGAGTGTGATAGACACGGTGAGTGAAAAAGACTGCAAGGTACCTCACGCGTAAAGCCTCGTACGCCTTCTTGTTAGTGTTTGCGTTGTCCGTGATCACCAAGATTACCTTCTCAGGTCCCACCTCTGTGATGGCCTGGTAAATGACGCAAGCCATATGGTTTGTGTCACGGACAAGGCCACTTGCTTCAAGGCTGAAGAGGTGAGAAACACCGTCGGTATTGGAGGCCATGGCCGAGTAGATGGGGTGGATCTGGATGTCGCTCCACTCGTCCACCCCGAGTGAGACGTCAAAGATGTCCTAGCCACTTGGTAGTGGCGCCTCCATCTCAGCAAGCTCCCTGTCCACCACAGGGAGAATCTCCTCTTTCACCATGTCCTTGCTTGGAAACCTGAAACCTCCCGTTTTCCTCCAAGAATCCTCCACAAGCTCCAGAAGAGTCCCGGCAGAAGGAGATGGGTAAGGCGTTGTTGGCCATGATTTTTACTATGATTTTCTAGCATTGTGAATTGGCACCATTTGCGAGATGCTCCGTCATCAAGCTCTGCCTGGCTGAGCTGAGGGAGGCTGCCAAGGCTGGAGTGCCAGTGAAGTTGCCAGCTGCTGTCTTGAAGAATTTTCTGAGGGCACGCACCAGAAAATCCCCTGTGAGAACAGGGAGAGATCCACCAGCCATGGTGCTGCTGGTGGAGCTCAGCAAGGCCTATGTGTGACGGGCTAGAGCTCCATGGTGGTGTTGCAAGATGCAGCTCAGGCCATCCATTCATTCCTCCGCAATCTGCGGCCCATATTGCGAGGCTCATGCACTGTTGTTCATTGCATCTAGCCTAGTTTGTGATTATCTAGCCTAGTTTGTGATGTGCATACCACCTAGGTTAACTATGTGGAAATGCCACATCATAACCCTATTGTCATTGGCTGTTAACAAGCATGCATCATCTTGGAGTGGAGCCAGCATGCCAATCATGTGTATCTCATGCATGGACAGCGCATGTAACAGTGCCGCAAAGATCATGCACGAGATGCTTACGCAGGTCGCTCCAAAAGTCAGCCTTTCCGAGGTCGAGCCGACCTCCTTTTTTGTGGTGGGTCGTCAAAGTGAACACAAGCATGCCCACCAAATTGAACACCATCTGAACCATAATTAAAAAAAATGGGGGTCAATTGGAGTTGATATCCAAGCTGACGTTGATCGACTTGCCGATTCCGTCTTGACCCCCCAAATTCGGAATTTGAAGTCTTCGTGGGAGGATACAACGTATGTCATTGAGGACATACTTGGCCATCAACGATGTGGCAAAACGACAGAATATCATGTCAAGTGGCACGGCTATGACGCCGCGCAGAACAGCTGGGAACCCTATGACAACCTCCACGACATTGATCATCAGATCTACGGACAGTACCACTGTCACTGGGCCACATACATACGTGCGCCAGGACGCTGCGGCTAAAAGGGGGAGGAAGTGTTGTATACCAGACGTACACAAGTCCCATATCTTTCCAAGTGGGCATTTCTGTCATCACACAAATATTCCACCATGCAGCGAGACCTCAAATTTCACTCCAACGGTCGAGGACAATTCGGCTAACAGCCCTCACCCTTCGACGATCCTTCTTGCACTTTCTGACAAATTCAACCAACTTCGAGAATCATCGAACAGAAGTGACATGACCTTTTGGTCGACTTCTCAATGCATCGAGAAATATCAAAATTTACAGTGATGCATGTCGCATCTTTGTCGTCCATATTTGAAGCCCCCCAATTTCTTCACGGAGCTTCTCGATCTGACCACTAACAACACAAATCCACATGCGTCGCTAGACAATCGCCTTGACAACCTCCACTATGTATCATTTGTAACTCGACACTTGTATATATGCGTTTGATCATTTCGACATTTTTCATCAAAGTACACTGACCGCTAATGATAAATTGCTTAAATGTCCCAAATTCTCAACCGTGTTCTGCCTTGCAACTTCTACCTGTTCGACATAACATAAATCACAGTCTTTTTGATCCATTCTAGCCTTTTCCGCATGTAGGAAATTACCCCGACTTTGGGAACAATGCCACGTAGGACACAACTATCGATCAATCACTTTGAATTGACGGTTCTCTTTGGATTTCACACTTGTTTTGCAGTTCATTTTGGTGGTTCAGAAATGTTTGCGAGCTCTTGCTGGCGAGCTCGTTGCACCACGTCCCGTCTCCCAAACGTGAAATCAAAATCAGAACCAATACATCAGTTCATGGCCGTATAAAACACTCAATCAATACTGAAGCCCGCGACATATGCTGAGTTGAGTAGGACGTGATCACTAATGTGGAATTCGGTTTCCTTTCAATTCATATCTATGGTTGAGTTGTGACCCATCACACAAGTAATGCCCTCTTGACTTGCTCCACATGTTCTTTCCATTACCACAATGTGTACAACAATTGTAAGAGGTGACTATGCTAAAGCTCTTTCAACATATTAGGAGACATACGCGAAAGACCCCTCACACCCTATCAAAAGCAGTAGTTGCTCAAGCAGAAGCCCTTAGGCACCTGATGCGTTCTTTGTGATGACTCTCAATCATTAGAGCTTTGGGCCTTCGACACTTTTAGATGCCATGGCCATCTCCAGATTCGTGTGTGTAGTTTTGGGTCATTAACTTTTTTGGCAAGCCAGGTGCAGATCCTCAGGAGGATGTCTAACCAGACTAGTTCTGCGTCATGGTGACCAGCCGCTCTCAGCTTTTTNTATCTATGGTTGAGTTGTGACCCATCACACAAGTAATGCCCTCTTGACTTGCTCCACATGTTCTTTCCATTACCACAATGTGTACAACAATTGTAAGAGGTGACTATGCTAAAGCTCTTTCAACATATTAGGAGACATACCCTCACACCCTATCAGAAGCAGTAGTTGCTCAAGCAGAAGCCCTTAGGCACCTGATGCGTTCTTTGTGATGACTCTCAATCATGAGAGCTTTGGGCCTTAGACACTTTTAGATGTCATGGCCATCTCCAGATTTGTGTGTTTAGTTTTGGGTCATTAACTTTTTTGGCAAGCCAGGTGCAGATCCTTAGGATGATGTCTAACCAGACTAGTTCTGCGTCATGGTGACCAGCCGCTCTCAGCTTTTTTTTGAGAGGACAGGCTCAACCTCTGTGTGGCAATGTGAGGTCGATGTGCGTCTTCCACAGTGAGCAACACGCTCAGTGGCTCTCGCTACTTAACCCCTCCTACTCGTTCTTGAAAAATGAATGCTAGTCCCTTCTACAGCCATGGCATGTCCTTCGTGGAACTCTTTCCATGCCCTTGCACCTATGTTGTGTGATACCCATAGTTTAAGCAACCTGAAGTAATGAGTACTCATATCAAAGCCTAGTTGAGGGAGACTACCTCTTTGCACTCCAAAGTTTTAGGTTGCTCATATGTTTGGTGACTACTCAGCGGCAGTCTCCCGTCTCCGATTCCACACTTCCATCGGCCACAAGTCCCAGCTCACTTCATTTTAGCTACTCTAAGAATGCATCAGCTATAAACCAAGAAAATACCCAGCCATCAGCATTCTTCCACAACGTTCTCTTAGGCTGCAAATCTTCACACTGTCGTACATCTTGTGTAGCGCGATCTTTCGCCTACTACAGCAACAACAATACTATCCCTAGTCCTATGAGCCACATGGCCTGAGGCATCAAGAATAACATAGTGTGATGTTCCATCGTCCATGTGCCCAACGTAGTATGGGTCAGTCTCCTCTCATTGCAGTCTACCAGCCTGGTCTTGGGTTGGTGCCAGCTTCCTTGATTCTCATTCCAGCAATTGCTTTCTCAATAGCTGTTGAGCAGAGGAGCGAGCTCTCAAGAAACGCTTCACTAAGGGATGTGAGAGTGTTATGGTCATATCTTGGTTCCTTGTCCGTGAGTTGGATGGAGCCCGTCGTGGTGTTTCGTTAGAGGGTGGGGGTTCAAGGTTGTATGCCTGATGACTCTCCGTGGATAGAAGAATGGTCGTCTCGTACATTCCCTCACCGTCACAAGGACTCTTGCGCCCCATAATCAGGCACTGTCACTCTCCACCTTGTGTTGCCCTTCGCTCATGTCTCTCATGACTTCTAGATCATTGATCACATGTCCTTCTGTCGTTCCTCCTTCATGTCTCTTGGTCCTTGTGGCTCAATCCATTTTATGCGTACTGGCTCTGGTGAACTTCTCCTTGTTCAAGGTGTCGGGGCTGATTGTTTCACTCAGCTAGGTTGTGATCTCTTCTTATCAGACATTTTGTATGTGCGTGATCTCGAATTCAACCTGTTTTCTATTACCTCGATGACCAGGGCATGGACTTCTTATCCAATTCTGGCCCCAAAATTGTCTCCATTTGCTCATCTCGCCAAGTTGTGCTTTGTGCCCATTATTGTGACCATCTCTTGTGTGTTCCTCTGTCCTTTCCCTTGTCTTTCGCTGCCTTGGCTCTCCATGTTGCACCCTCCTTGTCCCTGGAGCACACATAGCTCTTGCATCATCACATTTCTCACATCCACACTGTTTCTATTGCTCTCATGCTTCGAACATCGCCTACCATTGGCCTGGACACTGCCATGTTCCTCACACCTTGTTCCATAGACTGTCTTCACTATGCTTACAGGAAGATGCATGGCTCCCCCTTGACCCCACACGTGCTGAAGTCATGGGCCATCTTCTCCATGACTTCCTTAAGGTTTGTTTCGTCATGTTCTATGCCTCACCAATGATTTCTCGTGATATCGTTGGGTCTTTACTCTTTGTCATAGAGTGATGTCACTTCCATTCTGCTAGTACATGATTGTCGTTCTCCACCTATCCTCCATCACTCTTTTTGAGCACATGCGGCCAGGCTAGTTGCCGAAGAAAAACAAATCAGCAGACATCTTGTGCACAAGCAGTTCAACAGCTTTCCAAAGTTCCACCCTGCTTGTCCATATGGTGAAGCAGAAAAGATTCCAGCCCTCCTTTTGTTGGGAATTGTTTGAGTGAAATCCTACGCCGGAGCATAGTTCCTACATAACTAAGCTAGATAACTTGTAGTGGTGTGGGAGGTTTGTGCTGCAGCGGACACCATAGCCAGTCAGGACATCTGTGGAGTTGCAAAGGGTTACCATACGCTCCAGATTCAGTGAAAAGATGTCATGCCCTGATTGCAGTCCTCTTTTTCAGTGGAGGAGGGGCTCTGGGACAGCCAGGTGTGGCTGGGGTGCAGGGAATGCAGATGCTCCTGCCATTGTATAGATCCGTGCCCTTGCACTGCCAGCCACTGTTTGCCCCACTCATTAGTGAAGGCTTTCCACCAAAGAAGAAAGTCAGGATCCTGATGCAGCTGTCTCGTGCAGTCACCTGGTATGTGGTGAAGCCACGGCTACACTGCTGTACCCCTTGCAAGCCACCATCCACACACACCTGTGTCACGAGCATAATGCAGGGAAGGGGATGAGAAGAGCTCAGTTGACCTGTTTTTCTGTGGTACAATTGATTTGGACCAACTTCTGGAGTCTAAGTGTGATGTTACCCCTTTCTGGTGTTGTCCTCCCCCCCCCACCCCACCCCCCTTTCAACACTTTTGACAGCTAGAAGGTGATCACACATATTGTACAGGTGGCCATCTTGTTTGCAAGATGGTGTGGGGGTCATTTCTCCTTCCCCTTCCCCATCCCTCCGTGCACCTGTCCAGTTCATGCCAGCACTCCATCCACTCCATGTTTCTATTTCTTTTTTTTTAATTTTTTTTTTTCCCACTCCAGATCCTATCAACTGGCAGATGGGGAGATTCCCCCAGAGCTGCCCTCAAGGTAAGGCAGGAGGGGACTGCGCCTCTAGCACTGCCCAGAGAGGTGAGACAAGGCAGATGGGTTGCCCAGACCCAGAGCTGCCCACAACAAGCCAGCAGGATCACTGCCAGCCAACAGGGGTAGAACCCCTGACCTCTTGCGCCAGAGTCTGGTGTTGTATCCTCTGCGCCAGCAAGAGGATACAACACCATTTTGTTCTTGATGAAAAACAGGAAAATGAAAAACAGGAAACAGGAAAACAGGAAAAAAAACAGGAAAATGCCATCATGGAAGCACGTGGTAGAGGAAGATAATTCCCCTTTCATCTTTGAATCCCTGACCAGTAAACATTGAGAACCCATCTGTTAACTGGGCCCCTTGCTAACATTCAAGTTCAGCGTACAGGCAGAACTGGCATCAACAGAAGCTTGTGTGTGACTTTGCTGAATTGGAGGGAAGAGTTGAAATACACTGACAGTGGCTCTGCTGTGTCAAACAGAACCTGGTGAGACCGGTTGCAATTGTATGGTCTTGCCCAAACCTTGATGTTGTGTCTGCTATCACACCAAAGGGTTGGGGTTCATTGTTTTTTCTGTCGGCCCTGGGGCCCCGCAGTAAGGCCCCAGTGCATCCATCCCGTCTAAAGTGGGGTTTTGTTGGTGCCTGCAGTGAAATCCCACCTGGAATCTTATATCACCGACCGTGAAGTCGACTTTGCACCCTAGCTTGTACTCATGACCCCCAAAAGAGGACCTGGTTGGCCAATGCATGCTCTTGGGTCGATGAATGCATACCTTTAGAGGAAAGCACACAGAACATGGGGTCACTTTTGGACACCAAAAAGCTATTCAGTTGAAGGGAAGCTTCAGTTTCAATTAATTTGCCACAATGGGCTGTTGGAAAAAGTTATCTCATGTTAAAAATTGAATGTGTACCATGAATAAGACACCACATTGCCAGAAGAATACAGCTAGTAATTAATTGCAATAAAAACTTCCAAGATTGAATGCCTACCTCATCAATGGATGGTAGGGCAGCAGAATGATTAGAAAGTGCACCGATGCTATCACAGAAGAGCCCTGGGTTGAGCGCAAAGAACCTGAGAGGAGGCAGCCTGAACTGTGTGATGATGCTGGCACACGTGTCTGAGCCATTTACGGCCACACGTATGTTGCAACGGGGGAGAGTGCCGTTGGCCAGAGCCAGAGACGAAGCGTTGAGGCAAAGCTGCAATGAAGACAGAAGGGCAAGACAACATTGTGCACCGTGAACTGATGAAGGAAGCCAGTGCTTGACTTCCATGAGCGACAGATACCAGGAATGTCAGGCTTGCCCAAGACATGGGGACCGTGGGGCAGGTCCGGGAGACAAGGACCACAGAATGTGCTGCAACAGAGGAAAGTTATCAGAGTGAATGTCTGTTGGAGTTCTCCTTGAAAACTTCCAGAAAACTCATTCGTCTCAAGGAATTTCAGGTCTGGTCATTCCTCAACCACATGGAGCTTCCTCAACTTCTCACAGACATGGATCTCACCATCCAAAAAGTGGGTCATGGATCCTGATCTATCTGATCAAAGCCTGAGGTTACGATGCCAATCAAGTAGCATGCGTGGAGGGGAAGAGAAATGCCCCAAGATTCATGCTGCCTCTGTTGCAACCATCTACAAGACAGTGTCAAAGCAGTAAACTGGGCCCTGCACAGAACACTAGTCACAACTCACTGGGCCCACGAATCTCAGCCTTGCCTGCAACAAGACTGGGATCAGCGGCCGTGTTCACTGAGGACATCTGCTGCCTGGAGCATGTAGCGCTCCGAGATGGCAGGCTGCCAGCTGCAGAAAGAACAATCTGCTGCATAATGCAGTAGTAAAGAACAAATATGTGAAGAATCCGGTCCGGGAAAGCCCTTCATCAGAACCAATGGCCTCAGATGTCTTGCATGAGGGTGAAGAAAAGTGATGGACAGTACCATGGATCCAAAACCTCTTTTGGGAGGTAAATAGAAGGTCTTCAAGCCTGACAGTTGCCCAGCCAGTTGGTGACCGCACATGATACACACACTCTTCTTCTGAACATGCAAGGCTGATCTTTCAGACTTGGCTTTTCTTCACCAAAATACCAGTCTGTTAGCTGAAGAGAAGAAAATGGCGCCATCACAGTGCCTGGAAAGTTTACTGGCACTGGTTACCAGATCTCAGAAATCCATGATCTAGATGCAAAGAAACAAGTGAAAAGGGATGCCGCTGAAAACCCTCCGCTCCGCACGCCGCCAACTCCCACCGCTGTTGCCCGCTCACCTGGGGCGTGTGCCTCACGCTACGCATGAGGCGCACGCCCCGCGCCTCGGGATCCGCGCGAGCCGCTCCGGACGGGCCAGACGTGCAGGATGTGCATGACGGGCCAAGCGCGCCTGACGTGCCAGGAGCGCCAGGAGCGCCGATCACGCCAGATGGGCCGGACGCGCCGGACACGCCAAACATGGCAGGCGAATTAATTTTTCTAAGACGGTTTGCAAACCGTCTTAGAAAAATTAGTTCCACTGTGTTCCCACCCCGTGTTATTCTGGCTTGGACCCTGCCCCCTAAGTTGCGCTCCCACCTAGTTTTTTCTAGGATGAGAGACCCCGGCTCAACCCCGAGCAGGGACGTTGGAACTGCCGAAGACCCTGGGGACACCTCAAGCAATCCGCGCGATCGCTTGCACTCCGCAGCCGCGCCACGGGACCACCCCGTTGCGCACCTCGGACATGCCTTGCGACCCCACCTACCTCCGATGTTGCATGCTCCTGCCTATATGAGCACTGACTGTTGTAATCTTGAGCATAGGCGCTGATGAAGGCCTTGCGGCCGAAACGCGTACGCCTTTCTTGATCTTCAGTCTTGCAACANGTCACATCTTCACAACAAGACGCAGGACCGCATGGTGGCAACCCCCGCATCTTCGCAACACAAGACCCTACCACCATCCCCATCACCATGGGAGATGGATCTCCTCCGCAAGAATTCTTGACGGTGGAAACCGACTTTCTTGCTGAAGCGGAAGAAATCATCAAGGACGTGGCCAGCCTGGACTCCACCATCGCCAAACTCAAAAAACAGTATGAGGATGGACACTTTGCCAACTCGGTAAAGTGCAAGATTCCGGAGTTCAACCTCCTTCGTCCCGGTGAAGCAGCTCTGGAAGCAACCTGGTCGCAGACCATGCGCGATGAGAGTGTTGCATACATGAAAAAACAACACATGCACATCGTTAATGGTAAGCTTGCTGAGAGAACGGCGGCCCTCAACCGCCTTCTCAGCATAAAAACTCGCATGGGACAACAACTTGACGTCCTCTGCCGCCCGAATGGAGCCTCCATCGCAGAAGTGTACGACAGCACACCTTTCTGCAAAGCTTGGAAGGACAAAATCCTTGCCGGCATGGACAACAAGATCAAGCAACTCATCGGACTTGACCACGTCAAACGCGCCAACGCAGTCCGCAAAGCTGAGGAGGCACGCATTCGTAAAGCCACCTCAGATGCAAGGACTGAAGCTATGGCGACAGATCCCACACTACGCGAGAAGATCAAGGAAGAGGTGGAATCCCGCACACAAGCTCTTGCAGCCCAACTCAGCCGGCTGGAACAAAAGCTTGACCAACTGAACACCGCCTCTGCTCCCCCAACTGTCAACAACAACTGCAACGACAACTGCACCGACAACAACAACTCCAATTCCAACTCCAACAGGAGGAGGAACAGGAAAGCAAAAAATCAGGACCAGCCTCCACTGCTCCCCACCCCACAAGGTCAACAACCACGGCAGCAGCAGAAGCAGCAGCAGCTGCAGCAGCAGCAGCAGCAGCAGCAGCAGCAGCAGCAGCAGCAGCAGCAGCAGCAGCAGCAGCATCAACAGCCGCAGCAGCAGCAGCAGCAGCAGCAGCAGCAGCAGCAGCAGCACGGTACCTCCAAGATCCAGGCCCCAAAAAACGGGCCAAAACAAGGCTACGCCCGCGAAAAAGAAAGGAGCTCCTAGAGGGCTCCATCGAGGATTATGCACTCCAACAACTCCTTGACAAGCCGCTATCGTTCTTTGCGAACCGGATCACGAATCAAGGAGTGCATAATCTGTCGGCTAAAGACCTCACAGCCGACGAGAAAGCCTTGTTGGGACTTGGCCTGAACTTTGTCTTTCGCCCCAAACCCTTCACTCTCACAGAGATCCTACCCAGTTTTGACGATTTGTTCAGACGTGTACGGCTGACCTGGTGCTTCAGAAAAAATGAGGACAA
>SZWC01010950.1:28959-45555 GCA_023375785.1 Penium margaritaceum
GCCCTTTTTTCCGTAGACCACCTCATTGTGCCAAGGGTTGCGGCGCTTGCATGTACTTTTATACCCCGAAGTTGTGCTGGTCAGGGGCGGTGCTTGCATGTGCTCCTAGACCTTGAAGTTGTGCCGGTCAGGGGCGGCGCTTGCATGTGCTCCTAGACCCTGAAGTTGTGCCGGTCAGGGGCAGCTTTGCATGCCTTGCTTCATAATCATGTTTTTTTTTGGGTTTGGACAGAAGTGTATTTTTTTATCTGACAAAGCATAGCAAGTAGCAAGATTAAGAGTAAGCCAAAAAATGATTTGTATGTATAATCAAGCTACAAGCCGAGGGTGCCAAGGGGGGTGTTGCCGCTGCCAGCCTCGAAGTAGAAGATGAGCATGGCAAGCATGGCCAGGAGTGCAGGCTTGATCTCAACCTGCTGCAGACGGGGAAGCTCGTTGAAGTTGGGGGTGTACACACCGTTCGACACCTTGCCAGCCACGCCAAGGGGATCGAAGAACTTGCCTCCGGGGTAGCCCTGCTTGTTGGTGGCATTGCCGAAGTTCTCAGCCGACACCCGGAGAAGCTCACCCTCACCCTGGCTGCCGGGTCGGAAGAAGTCGACACTGCGCTTGGTCTCGACCCAGCCGGTCAGGAGGAGCTGGGTACCCAGAAGATAGCCGAAAGAGAAAGGCTCCACAGTGCCGGGGGCGGCGCCAGCCTTGAACCATGGAATGCTAGACACGGACTGACCAACAAAGATACCCACAACGACGAGCATGGCCAACCTGCCGTGGATGAGCTCGGCATCGCGGTACCACTTCAGGAGGGCGGGGTCCTTGCCCAGGCCAAGATGATCGAAGTCGAAGTCACTGGGAAGGCTGCGGTCCAGCCACTCGGGCTCAGTCAGGGCGGGGATGCTGACACCAGGCAGCCAGGTCAGTGGGCCGCCACCGACTACCGGCTTGGCAGAGGTGACCTTCTTCGTGGTGGCCATGCACACTACTGAGCCATTGCTGGCGGCGGCAATGCGTGCAGGCGCGAAGGCCTGGCCGCACAGGAAAGAGGAACGCCGCAGCACAGAAGCCATCTTTGCTAGTGAGTTTGAGGTTGGTAAGACGGATGATGGCTGGTCGTACAATGCAGACGCATTCTGCATTTTGAATGATAATCAAATTTTCAAAAAGAAAGAAGAAGAAGAAAAAAACCACCTTGCTTTCTGTTTAACGAGTCACACCTGAGGTTGCCACCTAAGAACCCTCATCTTCACTTTATTGGTATCTGGTCCTTACATTCATATAATGCTGTACTTTTTGTGTGAGCATTCCTAGAAGAAGATGCAGTGCGATGAGGAACAGTCCCAAGCCATCACATCTCTATGGGTGCAGAATTCAAGAAGTTTACACACTTAAGTGCATGAAAAAGGTGGAACAGAATGAATTTGTTATCCTGAAGCATCTGCAACATATGGTACAGTCAGGGCCCAGCTTCAGGGAGTATGGTGCCATTTTCAAGGAGAAACTGGCAATGCACTGAGATTGTTTACTGAAGGTGGAGTGGAGCATTATGTGTTGTTAAACCAGCCAGAGCTTCTGAAATTCCTGCGGGCCAGAGAATGTTTTGAGGCGGCTCCATCCAGACCTTTGTGAACCTGACTTTGATTCTGAATCAAAACCGGGCCCGATTAGATATGGTCATCTTGTTGGGAAATACATGCATCGGGATATGCTCACAAATCTCAATGCAGTATCAAGATCGGCTGTTTTTTCCCCTAGATGCAACAATGTATCCAGAATCTAATCCAACGTGCTAGTGGAATGCCTGCAGAACCTCATAATGTATTTTCTGGTCATATTGCTACAGCCATGAAGCTGAAAATGGCCGGAGGAGGGTGCGGCGTTGTAGGCTGCATAGAAGGAGAAGGATACAAAGTATGAGGAGGCACTGGGCCTAGACGTAGGGTGGAGAATGTGCAAAGTGGTGTGGGAGATGTTTGGCTGGTTGGGTCCAGATGGTTGGCGCTTCATCCGTCGCTTGGTGACCACATGTCTGGATAAGAACCGGAGTTGGCTGGGGGAGGCAGATCGTGCAGGTTGGGCCACCTGGACCATGACCATCCTTGCTCATCAGCCGTCAGTTGCTGTCATCCGTCAACAGTGTGGCGTCATCCACAACTACCCCCTCTCTTGTGAGGGGCTCGACATGGGGCTGCCAGGGGACCCTTCTGGCCTTGCCCACAAGGCTTGGCCTCTGGGCACACTGGCCTTGTCTGACCTGTGCTAGACAGACCCTCTTCAGGAGGAGTATTGTCCCTTCCCTCGTTGGTCAGTTCCCCTTCGTCTTTCCTTGTTTTCCATTTCCCCTTCTTTGCACGTGTTCTTTCTTTCCACCCTGTTGTGTTGTGGGTGGCTTCATATCTATACCACATGCTTGTGCTGGTCCATGGCGGCATTATTTCTTTCCTTTCATTAAAAAGTGGATGATGCAGATTTGGTGCTGCTGCAACACTGCCGCTCATTCATCAGTCACTTACAGTATATAGAGCCCTGTAAGGGAACCAAGTGAGTCTGGAATGCTGCCAGTCAGCTGATTATCTTGCATGGTTCTGCGTGGTTGAGCAGTGATCGTAAAACACAGGGGCAACAAACCCTAAAAAAACCCGTTCTTACAACACCCAAAACACAAAGTGTGAGCCTTTCTCAACGAGGTGGACTGGAATGTCTTGAACTGCCCACGAAGAGAAAGCTGCAGTGAAACAACCGTTGCCCAAATGCCTTCCTTCACATTGAGAAGAGTCTTTAGATGATTCTGAAATTTTATCCCAGAATGATTTCATTGTAAAAAATGGCAAGCATCCAACTTTGCACCCCAGAGGAAATCCCAGGATGTCAAATCGTCAACCTGAAATGCTGAGGTTGCACTGTCTGTCAGCAGCATCAAGCATGGGCAAAAATGAGAACATCAGAGCATCAGGAAAAGGTTCAGTAGCTACTCTGCCACCAATACCAAGAAGTAGGAAGAATTGAAAGGATTTATGCCAGAATTTCGTCATCCCTGGCTATCCTTCTACTCCAGTTTTACATGACATTTGAGTAGAAGCATGAATTTGCTCGAAGACATGAAGTCATCACTTACAAGTAGAAGAGACTCAGCAAGGAGCCCATGGAATATGGAATACTGCCTGTCAGCTGATTGTCATCCAAGAAACTGCACAATGCACAAAAATTCAGCACAGGATCGGAATGTTAGTGCCCGTTTGACTTAAGAAATCCTAGCGAGGAAAAACACTGTGCTTCTGCACATAGAAGCCACTTCCAAGCACAGCAAAGGGCACCAATCTACCCAACAGAGCAGAGAAAAGGGTCCAGTGTGTGCCATTTCAGGTCACACTGTGTGCATTGTTAGGTGGTGCATGTTGTGATTCGAAGGAGCACATGTCTTCTTCCTCTATGTCTTTAATCATGATCTGCTGCTGATGCTGTGGCAGTTACTTCCTGGGAAGTGACCCCCTCGGATGGTTGATCAGTGTAGAGGTTGAGACGGTAAGGATCGCTTTGATGTGTCTAGCTTCCGTGAAAGTGGCCACGTTAAGCTGGTGTCTGAACTAACAAATGTGGCAGATGGTCTTCGTGTCCAAAGCCGTGTTCCGGCGCAAACGGAGATGGTCCAGTTTGATTCTGTAGCGGCCCCGGAGCTGGTTGACCACAAGTTGACAGTCCCCCACGAAGAGCACATGTTGCAAACCCGCCTCCTTCGCCAGGCCGATCCCCAAGCATGCCGTTGCGTACTCTGCCTCATTTTTGGTGGTCGGGCTCGCGAGGTGCAGCCAAGAGCAGCGGGGACCACTGTTGACCCAATGGTCCCCGTGTCCTCACGGGGACCTCTGTTGACGATAGCCTCAATAGTGACAAGCAGGTCGGTGAGTAAGTGGATGATCTCCATCCGTGCTTCACAATGCGCACCGCCATGATCTTCTTGCCATTGCGAGTTTGTCAGCCTCTTAATAGTGGAGCACTGTGCCCTGTAGGAGCCCTTCACGGAGTAGTGGCGAGCCATGTATAGCACCAGGATGGCCTGCTTCACCGGAATTTAGTCAGCCAAGGCGATATCCAACACATTGACCTCCTCATCCAAGAAGGACCACTTGCAGAACAGCTTGATCGCCTGCGTTCCTGCGGTTGCGTCTGCGGCAGCCATGTTTGCGACCGTGCTGGACTGCCTGGGAGGGGACAAGGATTGCCTGCTTTTAGGGTTGTCAGAATCTGAAGAGCTGATCAAGCAGCTGCGGGCAGCAGAACACACACAGTTTGGCGGAGAGAGGAGATGGAAAGAAAATTCTTTCAGACTTCTTTGGCTTATGAAAGGTAAGAAATTTGTAAAATGTCTCGATTGAATCTGGATGTCCACAAAAAGGTATCACCAAATCTTGTTGATACATTTGCTCTCCTTTGGGAGGTTTCCCTTATGCAAAGTGTCTTTATCTGGGCATTTTAATCCTCTCCTTTTGTGCTGGGACACAGGGATTTCTCAGAAGATATTATAATCTAATTCACCCCCCCCCCCCCCCCCCTCTCCCTGTGCACTCCCCTTAGCTTCTTCAACGCCTTCAATGAGGTACAGTCAAGCCCCCATTGCACCAGTCAAACTTTTTCATTTCTTTACAGATGACACACACATGAAGAATGTTCCCACGTGTACCCAGACAGTTGCCCTAGTCAATCTAATACATAGATTCCAGTTCAGTGGTTGAGTATTGCTATCCTGTGTACCTTCCTAATACCGATGCATGTATCCTGCCGTTGAGAATTCTGGGAGCATTCATTCCTGTGCTCTCGTCGGTTGGGATCCACAGATGAGGGCATCCGGATTTTTAGGAGTTTCCCTGATTTCATTGATCCACATGAGCAGGTCTTGAACACCGCGGAGTGAAAAGACCAGTGCTGGCCCTGCCGGGCTGCACCTCGATGCATTAATGTGCACAGCAGCACATTGATGTGATCCTGGCCCTCACATTGGCCACCCTGGAAAGAGCTATTCCTCCTAGTCTTGGATCCTTTAGCCCATGACTTCCTCTGCTTCCAATGAATGATCTCAGGGGTCAAGTAGAAGTGGCTTATGTTCAGTTATACTTGAATTTCATAGCACTGCCACTCGTCAGAAGTAACATCAAGTATTCAGCCCATACCAACAGGCCATATGGCATTCAAGCAGGCACTTTGTTGGCAGTTAAGAAGGCTGATAATTATTGTCCACTAAGTCCATGGCGATTGGGGAGACAAGTAAGGTTTGACTCTGTTGTTTGAGGGAATTTGTCGATGGCCACGTTTAGCAGACATGGACCTCAACCTCATGTTTGTTTTTTTTTTTTTGGAGGTCAATGTGAGTTAAGTTGCAGACAATTTATTAAACCAAAACTACAAATGCAACGTGAAGAGAGAACTACCGGGCTCTTGTGGCGCACTCTGTGCAACACGGCAAGGCATCGTACTGCACTCCAGAGCATCCACAGCCCTTACCNTTTTTTTTTTTTTTTTTTTTTTTGGAGGTCAATGTGAGTTAAGTTGCAGACAATTTATTAAACCAAAACTACAAATGCAACGTGAAGAGAGAACTACCGGGCTCTTGTGGCGCACTCTGTGCAACACGGCAAGGCATCGTACTGCACTCCAGAGCATCCACAGCCCTTACCCATGCACACATGCCTGTTCCGTAACCATCTGCCCCGTGCGAGTCTGTAACCGTGCAAGTGTGCACCTAAGGGGTAATTTACAGGAGGGACGCTGCCCAGCTACTGGCCAAGGCCTCAAGCAGAACATTGTGCAGCTCCTGCCCACTGGAAGCGATATGCCACCTCGTGTTTGTTGCTCTTGACTGTGGCATCAGCGGTCGATTGCCCAGGAGAATTCTGACGGATGTGGCAGTTTAATAGCAATTCAAGTTGTGGAGGCAACATGTGAACGAAAAACCTCATTCCATGCAGGAAATTCCAAGCTGTCTGTTGCCATGCAATCAACTTTCAACGTCGATGACTTGGGAGCTTGAGAAGAAGTATTCAGCCTTTAATTGTTTTAAGTGCAGACTTCAGACTTTATGGCTCTACACTCACAGTTTGGTCTTTGGCACTTACAACTTAATGGTTCAATTTCTGTGCTCTAAAGTCATTGAGGTTCACTTGCTATCTCTTTCTGGCTAAATCACCCATATGCGGCTGGAAAACCACGCTCTCGCTTTGTGTTTGAAACAGACAAATCAAGGATGGCAGAAGTGGTCAGTTTTCTCCATCCACATGGAAGAGTCTGAACCCCACCACAGCACACTGAACTGGCATTGATATGGGCTGTGGCACCTATACGTCAGTGATGAGATTACCACTCACCCGAGGCAATTCATAAAGCTTTTAAGAATGTGTCCCACAGAGTCCAGCTCAGCTGCTAGCCTTATTGGACATAGGTAAGTGGAGGATTGCAGAGGGGATAAGCTCTTTCTGTCTAACAGTAATGACCTCCCACAGGACGAGGACCGTAGGGAGAAGGAGTGGAGGCGAAGGTGCACTGGAGGACCAGGAGAGGCACACCTTCCCTGACCCGTTGGCGATTTTGATGCTCTGCCCAGTTCTCTATAATTTTGAGCATGAACGAGGTCACTTTCCAAAGCATGTCTTCTGGTGCTGCTTCTGCTGCCCTTCATAGCTGTTAAGTCCTCTACTCTGCTAGTGGTGCTGCAGGATGTTGTCCCCTGCCTTTTCTGCCGTCTGATGGGGATGCTGCTGTTGCTACTGCTCTCTGCAGCTGCTTCTACAATCCATCACTCTTTTCTTACCTTTTGGAATAAGAAGACACCGCCTTGCATTCCACTTGGCAAGAATGATCTACAATGAGCCTAGAACCTTCTGCTGCATGATGCAGTACTCTGCGCATCCACCCACCAGCCGAAGATTCACAGACAATGCCCTCCAGAATTTTCCCCTTCCCTTTCCGCGTGATGCCAAGCCACTTGCTGAAGGTGCAGAACGTGGTGTAGTCTGATTCAAAGATCATCATCTTGAACAATGCATTGCACACCGCATTCACCTCACCATCCTTACTTTTCTTGCGACCATTTTTTCACTTGCCTGCAAGCGGCGCTGCGTGGCATGCAGGCGTGGCATTGGTGTTACGCTTGAGCAATGAGCAAAGGTTGGTGGAGTCGAGTCCCCTTGGCTCCAGCATTCTCTAGATGGAGTCCTTCTGCTTCGACTCCTTCTCCACCATGCCAAAAATGGAGTCGAACTCCTCAAACGTGTTCTAAGTTCAGGTGATGAAGTGGCTGACGTCACCAGTAGGGGCCAACTGCAGCAGGTGCTGTCGGTCCACTGATGCCATCTTCTCACCAGGGATATTGCGAAATGCATTGACGAGCTTGGCAACCTCATAACTGTACGTAACAAGGGGGCTGATGCGCATGACCTGGCGGCGGTTGTGCATCTTGCCCTTGCCCATGCACAGCCCCTTGCTGGCCTTGGCCTTCTCCATGTTCGGATACGCGCTAAACCACCTAAGCAGCTTCACTGCCGTCAATGTCTTCTTGACACCTTCTCCCTTTTTGTCTGACGGGAGGGATACTCTGGTAACGTTCTCGGTGCGGTGGCTGCATTCTTGCACCAGTGCAAAACAACGGAGGTGGTCACAGTGAACACCAGCACGTAGTGCCCGATATACAACCGCATTTGTCTTGTGGTGCCATCGGAAAACCTCATCTTGATGGGTGCAGATATACAGCCGCCACGGCCATGGTGCGGTTAGTCACTGCGTATTGAGTGCTGCCATCGGAGAGCCTCATAGGACAAGATAAATGTGTGGCCTATGCCCCACAGCTCGGTGTTGTTCTAGTGGCCCACTTTCTTGCTGGCTCGATACGCCTACCTCTTGTTCGTGTTCATGATGTTCTTGTTCATGGAGTGGTGCACATCCTGCAACATTTCATGGTGGATGGGCACCAGGAAGATGGAACGCAGGGTGGCCTTGGTGGAGGAGACCTTTGCATGGCTGGACGGAGAAAGGCGGTCTTGCTGCTGCTGCTGCCATTACTGCTGCTGCTGCTGCTGCTGCCTCTCCTGCTCCGGCTCACAAACTAAACCAACCTATAAGAAGGCTGATTGCTGCAGCCTGGTATGGCATTCACTATCCTGCACACGCTGACTAGAAGTAGAGGAAGAGACCAGTGGAGTGGGGGCTCAGCACCTTGCCACAGAATCCTATGGATACTGGTTGTCTAATATTTTTTTGCACAAAGGGAAAATTTCATGGTGCAGGTCATACTTTTGAAGCAGTAAAGCCAACAACTGGTGACCAAAATGTGGATGTCAGAAGCAAGCTGAAAATCTCCGGCGGGGCGAGGCACGATGTTGGGCATTAAAATGACATAGCTAACCCAGGTTGCTGCGAACAGGAAACAAGCAATTCTTCACAGTTCTCTAGCCCTTTCATTTCTCCGACACCACTCACAGAGATCCCAGGTTGCTTAGGGCACGAAAGGAATCCGGAATGCTGCCGGTAAATTGGTTGGAGTTTAACCGTCTGCAAATCAGACTGTGCATGAGCAATATGTGGATCAGCAGATCCCAGTCATTGTTAGTATCCCAACAGAAAGGAACACAGAGCACGTTCCATGAAAACATTTTTCTTCCTCTGCATGTAGCACCTACTCAGAGGATACAGCATGCACCGACTAATTATCCACTGGGTGATCAATAGTATGTCTATAGCTTCTTTCCACTTTAGCACACTTTAAGCACAACATGGAAAATAGCAAGCCTCGGAAGAACCAAAAACATCCATCCCTCCAATCCTCATGCATCGTTCGTTCCTCACAAAACATGTGCAGCACCTGTTTCCACCCATGCACCACATCAACAGCCAACACCTGAAACCCTAAAAACTTCTTTGCATGGTACAACGGACGGTGCACAGTCTGACTTTGAGGAAACATAGATCGTATAAGCATTGGATTTTCAGCTAGAGGCGACGATTGCAGATGGAATGGTTGTTGGTGTAAATTCTCTGATGCATCGACCATTGCAATATGAGACCAGTGATTTGTTCCAATGCATTGTTGAATGTTTGAACGGAACAAATCGTTCCTTTTAGAAGATGCTCTAGTAACAATGAGAGGAAACAAATGCCACCATGGACCGGCACAGCCGCATTCTACACGGATTCAAAGCTCTCACCCATGGTGAAAGAAGAAAGGAGCAGGCTAAAGAACTGTAGAAGGGATGCAACATCAGTGGGATTAGTGCAGGGCAGCTCTGACGACGGGCAAGACCCCAGAGGCAAAGGACTGGGTAGGGAGGCCATGAGGTCCGCACACAGCAAGAGTTCCTTTCCCTCATGCTCAGGAAGTAGCCACAGACAACTGCACACTGCACTGGATTTCCACAATGGGTAGCCACTGGGGAAAGAATGACACAGCGCAAGCAAGCAAAACTGGTTCATCCATTGCCACTCTTCTCATTTGCATAAAAAAAATCACTTCTTCTCTGTACAGATTTCTTCCTTCCAGCAGTATGCAAGCAAGCTTTTCAAGAAGCTGCCTCTCATAGCCCCACGCTTCTTTCATTGAGGATAACTCACTCTCCCACACGATAAGCAAGGATTCATGATGTCACAATTGCAGCTGGACCGCACACTCACACAGGAGCAGCTCATTAGCACTGTTCTTGGCAAGTAATCAAGCTGTCCCTGGAATGATGACACTCAGAAGGTCACCAGCTCATATGGAGAACCTTCAGTTCTTGCTTCAAGTGATATTGTAGCAGTACAAATTGCTATGGCAACACAGGCATGTATTCGTATCTTCATTCCAGCTCGTAACACTCACAGAGTCCGCAGATTTTTCAGAGCACCAAGGAAAGCTGGAATACTGCCAGTCAGTCTATTCTTGGACAACATTCTGCAGCTCAGTGGTTCGTGTTGGGACCATGTGGATACATGCATTGCAGGAAACGCAATTGACCTCAACTGCATGGCACCAAAAATGTCTTTCATTTTTCAGATCTTTCTTTGACTGCACGGAACAGTGAACAACCAGCGAAGAAGGTTGGACACAACAGGCATTGGCTAAGCTTCCCATTGTACAGAGGGTAACAGATTCTCGTCACAATGAGTAAAAGCTTGAAACGACATCAATGAAGGTTAATGCCCACCATAGTTAGCGCAGACATATCTTCTAGTGCTAATGCACTGTGCAAAGCACGGTGCATTGTGCACATTCCTAACCCATAGGTCACTGGTCAGGAATAATGTCATCATTGAACATTGGTTGGTTCTGAACTACTTTGGAAAAGAAGATTTTTTTACCTCGAAACCGGTTCGAAAAGGGCATCTGATAACAGCGGATGCCCCAGTTTTCACCCCTCACCCAAGACACTCTTTGGAAATAAACAAAACATGCAGGACTTAGATCTGTGGCCCCCACCCACTCACGATGCGGATTGACTTGTGCACACCACCACCCCATGCCATTTCCACATGCATGATGGATATGAGAGTGCCAGAAAGTGACAAAAATAGGTTGCTTGACAAAAATCATCTGGCATGACAGTTGCATAGAGGATGTTTCACAGGTTCCAACGCACTTTATGGAACTCGATTTGGAGTCCGTTTGAGTGAGATATAGGTTTCCAAAGTTTGGAGATCATGGGTCGGGTTCAAGTGACGACCTGAGCACTTTGAGCTCAAAAGGCGGCAGGATTATTGGCCAGGACACCTGAGAGCGGCTTTCAAGGAGAAAAGACAACTGGAGGGCCTTTAGGAGACTTCAAGGAAGGACCACTCCATGATTATTTGCCGTGCAGGTCGTGGGAGACATAATTCTTATGCATGACAGGGTGACTGCCGCTCATCCCGCTAGGCTAGGAGTGTGCTAGAGGGTGAACTTTGACAAAGTGGATCTCAGTGCTCCCTTGGCCAAATAAGGCATATAAGGATTTGTTAGAAAGCTGTGATGATGTACTTTCTCAGTCAATAGTCGAATCAGACATTCGCGTTTGGTGCAGACCTACATTCGCTTCCGTAATTTCTGTCAGTGCAACCTACAACTCCCTCTCACAAACAGTTGGTCCTGCCTAGGCGGCTCTTGGTGAGCTTGATTACCTCCCTGAGGGTTGCCCCAGTTTCCATCAGTGGTATCAGAGCTAGAACAAGACTTTGTCTCATCCTTGAGGCATTCTTTGCACCCCGTTGTGTGAGAGAGTCGTTTGTGGGCTGAACGTTGCACTACCATGACGACATCCGCTACTGTGGTGGCCGACGTCAATATCGCCAAGTTCGAAGGTAAGAACTTCTTCAACTGGAGCAAGAACATGAAAATGGTGCTGATGGAGAAGGGTCTCTGGAGCCAGGTGGATGAGAAGGAGAAGGAACCAGCAAAAAGCTCCCTCTCCCCTGTCGAGGCCCGTACCTACCGCGAGAAGCATGACAGCACCCTCGCCACCATCTACCTCCACCTCGCCGAACGGCAGCAACTCCTCATCCGTGGCATCCTCACGCCAAAGGAGGTTTGGAAAAATCTTGAGTCCACTTATACTTCCAAGTCCATCCTCATGAATATGCAGCTGTGTCGTCGCTTTCACACTGTGAAGATGGATGAGTCTGGATCCATGATTGACTACATCAACATGGTGAAGTCTCTCTCTGACCAGCTTACTGCGATTGCGGACACTGTCAAGGAGCGTGTGCTCATGCTAACCATCCTCTCTGGCCTTCCTAGCAGCTACACTCCTCTCATTTTTGCCGTGGACCAGCGCAGCGACAAGCTCTCCCTCAACGATGTGGAGGAGAACTTGCTGTTTGAGGAGGAGCGGCGCAAGGGAGAAGAGGGCGGAAGCGGACTGGACGTCGCTCTCATCACCAACTTTGGTCATGGGGGCAGTGCTACATCAGCCAGGAGCGATGGCGGAGGAGGAAAGAAGGGGAACTGCCACTACTACAAGAAGCCGGGCCATTGGGCGCGCGAATGCCAGAAGAAGAAGGCGGACCTTGTGGCTGGAGTGGGAGCGGGAATGCAGTCCAACGCCTCCGCAAACACAGCAGATTGGGAGAGTGGATTCGTGAAAACTATCCGAGTCCTGCACGTCTCCGACAACACCGTCTTGTTCTGGATCATCGACTCGGGAGCCACGCGGTACATGACGTGTCGTCTAGAGTGGTTCGTAGTCTACACCGCCATCGAGCCTCGTTGGGTGTACATAGGGATCAATCATGTACAAATGGCGGTTGGGGAGGGTGAGATTGTGTTTCGTGCTTCCATTGAGGGCAAGTACGTGGAACGTCGTGTGAAGGGGGTGCTCCATGTTCCGGGGCTGGCAGCTAACCTCCTCTCTGTCTCATCTCTCATCTCCGAAGGCATGCAAGTTCGCTTTGAGAATGGTGGGTGCATCATCTCTGCCAGTGCAGGCTGTGTTCTTGCAAAAGCGGACAAGGAGGACGGTCTCTACCGTTTCTATGTGGCGTCGGAGAAGGAAGCCAACTCAGCGTTGGCGGCGAGAGAGTGAAAACACGACATCGGCCTGTGGCACCGCCGGCTTGGTCACCTCGGCTTTGGCACCATCTTCTCCATGCAGTAGATGGTCCGCGGCCTGGAGCTCAAGGGGGTGAAGCAGCAAGGTGCACTGGCTTGTAAGAGCTGCATTGAAGGAAAGCAAGCCCACTCTCCTTTCACGGGGGAAGGGAAGGGCGCGGCTAAGTCTCTGATTTGTACGGTCCCATGCCATCACAATCCTTGTCCGGTAAGTTGTACTTTGTCACGTTCATTGATGACAGGTCGAGGAAGACGTGGGTGTCCTTCCTGGCTGGAAAGGATGAGTGCTTTGATGCTTTCAAGGTGTGGATTGCTGTTGCACAAAATGAGAGTGGCAGGCGGTTGAAGGTGCTTCGCACCCATGGTGGAGGAAAGTACCTCTCCAATGACTTCTGCACCTTCCTCAAGCGTCGCGAGATCAAGCACGAGGTCACCCCACCTGGAACACCGCAGCTAAACGACGTGGCTGAACGCGCGAACCGCACGCTCATGGAGCGTGTTCGCAGCATGCTCCAAGACGCGGGGCACCTGCCAACCTTTTGGGCGGAAGCGGTCAATACTGCCGTGTACCTGAAAAACCGGAGCTCTACGCGCGCCGTGCCGCTGATGACACCGGAGGAGGCGTGGACAGGATGCAAACTAACAGTGACGCACCTTAAAGTCTTCGGATGTGGCGCATTCGTACACGTGCCTGCCGACAGCCATAACAAGCTAGACGCAACGTCGATGAAGGCTGCCATCCTTGGCTACGACACCATGGGATACCGCCTCTACAACCTTGCCGCACGCAAGATCATCCGCAGCCGTGACGTGCTCTTCAAAGAGGAAGTGAAGGGCTGGACTTGGAGCCCTACGTCGGCAGTTTCGCTTGCTCCCGCACTTGTACCAGAAGTGGGAGAAGTACCGGTAACAGAAGAGGACGGTGCGGAAGATGGCGGTGACAGCGGCAACGACAAGGAGGTGGAGGGAGCTGAGAAAGAGAAGGAGCCGGCGGCAGAATCTGATGAGGAGCAGCAAAGCAACGCACAGCAGCTGTCACAACGGTCCGCACGCCTCAAAAAAGGTGCAAAGGACAGTGGGGAGCCACTGAGGCGATCCGAGTGCCTCGCAAACAAACGAAGGCCGCTGGAGGAGCCGGTGAACCTGTGCACCGTTCCACCACCAACGGAGTCGTCTGACCTCAAGCTTCTCTTCCTCACAGTCACCAATGACCCAGCCGTATTCGCTGAAGCCATGCGCAGCGCCAAGGCGGCAGATTGGCGTGCCGTAGCAGATGAGGAGTATGGTGCGCTCATGAAGAACGGCACCTGGACTCTCGAGGAGGCTCCACGCGGCAGCCGGGTGATCGGATGCCGGTGGATCTTCAGGCGCAAGCGTGGTGCGGATGGTAAGGTTCTCAGGTACAAAGCACGGCTGGTTGCAAAGGGGTATGCGCAGACTGAGGGTGTGGATTACAATAAGACAGTTGTACCTGTCGCAAAGTTCCCATCCATCCGAGCGATCCTCGCTCTTGCTGCTGCTACGGACTGGGAGGTGCACCAAGTGGATGTGACGTGTGCATTTCTGAATGGTGACCTTGCGGAGGATGTGTACATGGAGCAGCCGGAGGGGTATGTCGTGGAAGGGAAGGAGGGTTTGGTGTGCAAGCTTGTGAAGGCCCTCTACGGCCTGAAGCAAGCCCCGCGAGCATGGTACCACAAGATGGATGAGCAGCTGGCTGNAAGTTCCCATCCATCCGAGCGATCCTCGCTCTTGCTGCTGCTATGGACTGGGAGGTGCACCAAATGGATGTGACGTGTGCATTTCTGAATGGTGACCTTGAGGAGGATGTGTACATGGAGCAGCCGGAGGGGTATGTCGTGGAAGGGAAGGAAGGTTTGGTGTGCAAGCTTGTGCAGGCCCTCTACGGCCTGAAGCAAGCCCCGTGAGCATGGTACCACAAGATGGATGAGCAGCTGGCTGACCTTGGCTTTGTGCGCAGTGAAGCTGACCATGCACTCTATGGGCGCACTGAAGAGGCAAGCCAGGTCATCATCTTGCTCTATGTTGATGATCTGCTCATTGCATCTGACTCCAAGTCTCTTTTGGATGATGTGAAGCAGTCCCTTGCTGCCAGGTTCGACATGAAAGACATGGAAGAGCTCAGTTACTACCTTGGCCTTCAGGTCAAGCGCGACCGGCAGCAGCAGACTTTGGAGTTGTCGCAGAGCATGTACATGAGCAACATCGTCAAGAGCTTCAACATGGCATGAGCACGCAAAGCAACAACACCACTGGAAGTGGGAGCGAAGCTGAGCATGACGCAGACTCCCCGCGGCATGCAGGAGAGCAGCCGCATGGAAGCAGTGCCGTACCAAGCAGCAGTTGGAAGCCTCATGTATGCAGTAGTCGGCATGCGCCTCGACATCAGCCAAGCAGTGGAGTGTTAAGCAAGTTTTGCGCAAATCCGGGTGTGCCGCATTGGGAGGCGGTCAAGCGCGTGCTGCGCTACCTCGACAGCAGCAGAAGCTTTTGCCTCACGTTCAACCGCAACAACAGCCCCATCCTCATCGGCTACAGTGACGCAGATTGGGGAGGTGACCTGGACATAAGGAGGTCAACCAGTGGGTTTGTCTTTGTGCTCGGGGGAGGTGCAATCAGTTGGAGGAGCAAGAAGCAAGAGTGCGTCGCCCTCTCCTCCACCGAAGCAGAGTACATCGCCCTGAGTGAAGCAGGAAAGGAAGCCGTGTGGCTGCGTGAGCTGCTGGCAAGCCTTGGACAGCAGTAGACCACAGCGACCACCTACTGTGACAACATCTACTGTGACAACATGAGCGCCATTGCTCTGACCAAGAACGCCGAGTTTCACGCCCGCACCAAGCACATCGACCTGCGGTACCACTTCATCCACGAGCTCGTGGCGAAGCAGGTGGTACAGATCAAGTTCTGCCCTTCAAGCATGATGCTGGCAGACTTCCTGAGTAAGCCACTGGCACCGCACCGCTTTCAGCAGCTGAGTGGACAGTGCGGACTTGTGTGATTTTTATTCTTGCACAGTGGGAGAATGATGGATATGAGAGTGCCAGAAAGTGACAAAAATAGGTTGCTCGATAAAATCATTTGGCATGACAGTTGCATAGAGGATGTTTTACAGGTTCTAACGCACTTTACGGAACTCGATTTGGAGTCCGTTTGAGTGAGATATAGATTTCCAAAGTTTGGATATCAAGGGTCGGGTTCAAGTGACGACCTGAGCAATTTGAGCTCAAAAGGCGGCAGGATTAATGGCCAGGACGGTTGAGAGCGGCCTTCAAGGAGAAAAGACGGCTGGAGGGCCTCCAGGAGACTTCAAGGAAGGACCACTCCATGATTATTTGCCGTGCAGGTCGTGGGAGACATAGTTCTTATGCATGACAGGGTGACTGCCGCTCATCCCGCTAGGCTAGGAGTGCGCTAGAGGGTGAACTTTGACAGAGTGGATCTCAGTGCTCCCTTGGCAGAATGAGGTATATAAGGACTTGTTAGAAAGCTGTGATGATGTACTTTCTCACTCAAGAGTCGATTCAGACTCGTGTTCTCTGCAGATCTACATTCGCTTCCGTAATTTCTGTCTGTGCAACCTACAACTCCCTCTCACAAACAGTTGGTCCTGCCTAGGCGGCTCTTGGTGAGCTTGATCACCTCCCTGAGGGCTGCCCCAGTTTCCATCAATGCATCCAGATTTTGAGGTTTGAACATTGGGACACTTTTCTGATCTAGCACACCCTACTCCACTAGACAACCTAAGCACCCTCCTGTCTTCCATTAGGCTACCCTTATTGCCTTAGGAAGCGACAACAGATCCAATAGTGGCAGCTTGCACAGCAGCGTGAGCCGCAGCTGGAGCAACTGCAGGCGCATCAGCAAGAGAGAGAGCAGCATTGGCAGAAGCAGCATGCACAGCAGCAGCAGCAGCAGCAGCAGCAGGTGCAGCAGCAGCAACAACAGCAGGTACGGCAGCAATGCTAAACTAGGATATGGTTTACACGACATCACCCTCTCATTTCAGTCCCCCCCCCCCCCCCCCCCCCCCCCCCCCCCTC
>SZWC01010950.1:75071-86918 GCA_023375785.1 Penium margaritaceum
CACACACACACACACACACACACACACACACACACACACACACACACACACACAATCACGCACATACCCACAAACACACAGATATACAGATATACAGAGCTAGAATGAGGAGAGATACTAACACACAGAGGAACCTGGGAAGGGTAAGGGGGAATGTGGAACATCAGCAACACCTGTTGCTAAGCTACTGGAATAACAGCAAGACAGATGTTAATCGCATGGGCCACCAGAGGGCTTTTGATTCCCTTAATCATGGTATGCTGTCTTGTCAAACTTGGCCCTGCAAGGTGCTGTCAAGGTACAGGACAACGGTTTTGGGTGCTTGGAGCTCCTCTTCAATTGCCAAGACACATCCACTACACTTGACCATAGGATCTGACCAAATATAGGACACGATCCTGACTGACAGGAGATGAAGGTGACCAGCAGTGTCTCTGTGGTAGCCCAGACTTTCGGGTGATTGCACCTGAAGGGCCGCACATTCACTCACAGATACTGCAGGTTGATTAGTGCACCAATGGAAGCTGGAATGCTGCCAGTCAGTTGATTAGTGTGCAAGCTTCTGCGGCTCAAACAGTATTCACAGGCAGTGCAACGAATGCATCTCCATGTGAACCACAATGGAGAGATGGAACCAAAAGGCTAACTGTTGTCAAGAACCTGAGAAACAGACTTCCAAGGCTTAAAACAAGGAAATTTTCCTAGCCACGGGAGCACAAACAATCACACGCTGCCTACTTCCATAAAAAGGACATTTCCAAATCACATTGATAAATCCATGGGGTGAGACGATGAATGAGTTGGGCATTCATGAACTCCAGCGTAGAAGCGCAGTGGATATGGAGCAGTAGCCTCAGATACTCCTGGTCAGTTTTCCTTTCCAACACTGCAACTCACAAAGTATGCAGATTCACTAGGGCTCCTATGGAAGATGGAATGCTGCCATTCAGTTGATTGCGGGACAGGTCTCTGCATGTCGAATAGATTTTGCCATGGACACGGGAATCTTCTAGTCACAGAAACACACAACATCATGCGTCCTGCAAGGGAATGGCACTCAGAGGTCATGGCATGATGCAGTTCTTGCTTTCAGTCCATGTGCAAACTCACACAAAATGCAAGCGTGGGCAGAACAAGTAGGCAGATGAAGGTAAGATGTCTTTTGTGACTGACTGAGGGACATGGAACTGGTACAGAAGGACATCCCTCAGAAGCTGATCACTTCTCACCACATAGCACATTTGCAGCCCATGTTGTTGCAGATGCACTAGAGTACAAACCACACCACGAGATAACACACAAAAGTACTTTGTTGGAAGCAAGGATAAACTGCTGCAGAGGTTTCTTGTCCCAGGATGAACATCTGTTCAGACCATTTATGAGCTGACGAGAAATAACAGTGAGTTCTGGGGCATCTGCAGTGATGACTGCGTGAAATGTGGACACCAGGTTTTGCATATGTGTTGTCTCCTTTCTTCCATCATCAATGGCTTGATTGTAATTATAGCAAATGCAATAAATTGCATCTATGGCACGTCAACCGGAACACTGTCGAAGCCGTGGCTCTTTGTTTTACCAGATTCAAGACTGGCGGGCCGTCCTGGACACTACAGCATTCAACGCAGTGGATGAAGGGCCCATATGGTGAGCTCTTGGCTGTTCAGCATCCATGATGATGGTGAGCCTTTTGCTGCCAGCAGGAGGAGTACTAAAATCATGCAATGTCTCTCTGACTACCAAGAACTGCTCCCAATCCCATACATGATTCAATGGAATTTCCAAATGAAGAAACTGAACAACGAATACTTTCAATGCATGAGTGCTGTGAGTGTGGCAACGTAGTCACAGAGACCTCCGCTTGTTTCCTCTTGCCGGCACTAGCACTCACAACAGCCGTAACCTGGTGAGGGCACCAATGGAAGATGGAATGCTGCCGGTCAGTTGATTGGTGTCACAGAGCCTGCGGCAGATATGGTGACGGGAAAATGGATGTGCACCTCTGAGCACTCTGAACCAAAAGTGAAGACTAGGACAGTGGTGCTACATCAAAGGGTATTTCTTCGAATGCAATTGACCACTTGCAGGAGTAGCTGGCACTTTTTTTCTGCCACAGGATCAGTACAGTAATTCAGCAGTTGTCTATTGTGGGATCAAAGTCATGATTCTACAAGGCAAAAAAAAATCAGATATTTTTCATTCACCAAGCCCAATGTACATGCAATACAGATGTGGCACGCGGCCAGGTCACCAGCACATAGCTTTTACACAAAGAAAAAAAGTTACTTCATTCTATAAAAGTCAGATTCCATCATTTCAGCAAATTTCCCCAACCAGAAAAGTCCTTTCGCCTTACGCACGTGTATCAATTTGCTCCAATAATCAGACATCCATCACCAAAGATACATGCTACATCTATGACCACCAGTGCACCTTGTCCTCAACCAACGACAATTCATAGCTTTCAACTCACAAATAAATGGCACCAGGCTACACAATCTACACCGATACGCAAGGAAGCTAGTCCAAGGCATCTGGTCAGCTGGAGACAAAAACGCTGCCAGGAATGTGCTGGTGCAGAAAGGATGTGAATGATGACCAAAGAATCCAAGCCATTCAAACCAGAATCCACTAGGCCAGCTTTCAGATCCATGGGTTACAAAGGATCTCAATGACGCATGGGATTGGTGTTCCATGCACAAATTGCAACATCAAAGTGCTCTTAGTTTCACAGTAGTTACAAAGACCTGTAGTCCTTTCCTCTTGCCAGCACTACTACTTACAGCGCCTGAAGATTTATAAGGGCACCAATGGAAGCTGGAATGCTTCCAGTGAACTGGTTGCTTCTCAAGAATCTGCAGCGCCAAATATGTTGGAATAAAGGACATCCACGCCCATGTTCCAGATAGCATTGTGGACCACAGAAGCAAGGTATGCATACAAGATGTTCTTTCTTTTGTTTTTCACGGTATACTTCTCAAACAGAAAGAAGAAGTGCTGCCATGGACTTGGACAAGCACGTAGTAGGATGAATTTATGCCGCCACCCACAGCACAACAGGGTGGAAGAAGAAGGTAAAGAAGAATGGAACAAACTCCAGGATGTCAAGAGACTCTCCTCCCCCTTCAAAGGTTCAGTGTAGCCGATATCAGACAGTGCAAGAGGGCCGAGGGACCATGGTCTTGGCAGCGGGGCAGGCGAATCTGTACTCAGTGACAAATGCAAACCCCATGCCACAGGCCAAAGTCTCTGCACTGCTGCCGTATCCCTACAATGGAGAACCGCTGCGCAAATAGGGTCACCGCCCGCGCCAACGACCCCGGCTGGTCTGCCTCACTAGGCTGGTTCCAGCCCTTGTCCAGACACGATGCAACCAGCCGGCCAATGAAGCGCCAGCAATCCGATCCCAGATGGTCAAAGGTCTCCCACGCCACCATGCAAAACCTCCATCGTGGCATCTGACCAAGGACAGCCTTGAACTTCTTCTCCTTAATGGGCCTAGGAGTCAGCAAAAGGGCCTAGGAGTCAGCAACGCCTGTCTCTTGCCCCTCACCCTCTCAGGCTGAGCATCCACTGTGGTGACCTCCACCAGCCACACCGTGCCCTGCGCCCATCGAAGACAGGAAAGTCCAGACGGAACTCCACCGGCAGCATACGCACTGGTTCCACCATCACCCGTAGCACGTGATCTTGACAATTCTCTGCCAAATTATCATGGATGGCATGATGCACCCAAATGTTTGGCTCTAACCCCACTTGTTGCGTCATTTCCACCGGCAGCACATCATGGGCACCATGATGGATGAGGCACCCCAGGGAAGACCAAGTCAGTGCTGGGCCTGGAGGCAGAAGTCAGCTGGAGCCGAGTACAGGAGCCATCTGGTACCCATGGGACTTGCCCGAAGTCAGAGGGCCACCCCTCTAGACCCCACTGCCCAACACATCCGGATCATCTGGTCACAAGCGTCTGGGAATGGCACACAGCCCTCGGTGTCCCTCCTCAAGCCACTGAAGGCATTTGAAGTGAAAGAAGGGTGGGCTGAGTCTTTGATACAGACCTCACCCTGAGTAGTGTCTCAGTGCCTCCAAAGAGGGGAGGCTGGCAATGATGGCAGCTGGTAGCTCCTTCCAGAGAAGTAAAGAGACTGCTTCCTTCCAGAGAGGACACAGAAACTCAATACCCCTGACCCCTGGGACGAAGAGGTGAAAGACATCAACGAGAGATTGGAGCAAGGATGTTGACCAGCATCCATGAGCAAGGTTTACCCTTGGCTCGGCTGCAAGGAGGCCCATCCCTCACTGGAAAAAGAAACTACCTGACCTTTGTCCGACCTTTGTTACACGGTTCCTTTGGATGGAGAGGAGAGCCTCCTCGCTCCTTGAAGCTGTTTCATTTCACTTTAACTTCTTCCACCCTATTGTGCCATGGATGGTGGCACTTCCCTGTTTTACCACGTGTTTGTGGTGGCATCTGTTCTTTCTCATTAATTATAACAATTGAAATAAAGAAATTATGACAAATAAACAAAAACAGAAACTACCTCTGGAGTTTTGCCAGCCTCTGAATGGCACCTGCCTTGCATGCCACTGGGACCTCCATCACCCCCAGAATCCCCAATAGTGCACTCCACACAGCAGAGTCGAACCCCCGCAACACCTTCAGCCAATCCGGATGAGGGGGCGATACGCGTACCCAAAACTTGGCCCGAGGCACTATGCATGAGCAAAGCATCATCATGGCTGCCTGATGATCCTCCAACTGCAGCGACACCTGCAGTTGCCATGTCTGATCCATTAACCAATTCTTTGCCCACCCCCTCCAAAACCTCTTGGACCTCACCGGGCAGCCCAGGAGCACCTCACCAGCCGGGATGGATGGAATCCCTGCCAACACATCAGGTACGGCCTCTAACATCCTCCACCACAGCAGACACTTCTTCAGCTGGATCTGAACCCCGTGTGTGCCCTCAACCTAGCACATGGTGGAGAATCACCGGGCAAGGGCGTCTGGTCTCGCACAGATTGTGGAGTCATCCTGGAAGGCTCCGACCCTGCCCCAAAGCCGCACCCCCTGACTTTGCAGCTCTGTTGTTCCTGCCTCAATGGCCAGTAGAATGGCCAATTCAAAGAGTACCGGCCCAAGTGGATTCTCCTCGTGCAACCCACGCTGACTCTCTCATTGGCCGATGCGCTCATCCCAAAATGTAGCATCTGCCCTGGAGACGCGTAGAACTGATGCAAGAAGGGAGTGCAAGAGGGGAGGCCTCTGACACTCCAACACCAAACTGTAGAGGTTGCAACACCTTGTCCCTCAAAAGCAAAAACCTTCTTGCAAGCCTGAACAATGCCTTACCCATAGCGATTGGCCCAGTCCCTTCCTCCTCTGTATCCTCCTTGAGCAACAGGATCAAACGACCAGCCAGCTAGTTGCCTCCCTTCCCAGCTGTTCCACCACAATCACTCGGGCCAGTACTGCAAAGGACTCTGCCCCACCTGGGGTGACCAGGATGACGTCACAAAGCATGCCGCAAATGAGTCTCTCCGGACCTATCCCCGAACCCCACAGTGCGTCTCTCTAGCCCTTCACTGCCACGTTCTCCGTGACAGTCCAAGAGAAACCCCTCTGGTGGAACAGAAGGCTCGATCTAAGGTTCAATGGGGTTCTGCAGGAGGATGGCGCTCTCTGACCATGGTCTTGACTCTACGGGGGTGAAGTGAAGGATTTCAACATTCACGAAGTTCGACGTCGCAGGTATAGTTCTGGAGTGCTACACAGTCAGTTTGAAGTCTGTGTATTCACAGGTATCATGCTTTCCCTTTTCAGACTGTTGGCCCGCTGCATGAGAAATGTGCGCTTTCCCACCACTAAACAGGCAGATCACACACTGAGTGCATTATTCTGTCCAAGATAAAATGTTGGTCCTCATCCTCTATGGGGGGTCAAGAGCATGGCCCTGGTGTGTGAGGGGAGTATGCTCATCCCCTTTACAAAACTACACTGAGAGTGTTGACACTGAATGTAAAATGGTGAAACATAGGGGTCCCAGTGGGTGAACATCAACAGAAACCCATGTTTGCACTGTTTGGCACTCAACCATCTGCCAGTGTGCTGGCTCAGTGTGTGTGCAATAGAGAGACACATAGGAAGTCCATTGTGTCATCTATACATTGTTGGAAGGCATGTGCAAGCGCATGTTCGAGATGCACTCTCACAGAAATGAGAAGGATGAATCTGATTCCCACCCAGCTGTGAAATCAAACTAAAGAGGTTACACAGGTCCAGTGCACAATCCATGGAGCACGTCCATCAAATGGACATGCTACCCTCGATGAACATCCAGGAGGACTTACAACGGAGTTCACCATAACAGTGTCTTGGAGGCAAAGCAGGACAGAGAAAACAGCTATTGAGTGATGTTTTGTACACATCTCCAAATGCATTATAGAGCCGCGGAAGTTGCCAGAGGGGGAATCGCTTGGTCCAGCGCCCTTTGACCTGGCCCTTCTGCCACATTTGGAGGATTGGGCAGTAGGGCTAAAGAGTCAAGGGACAGGGCCTTTGGGGCACGTCCATGCACTTGAAGCCAGAATCCATGGTCAAGTCCTCTCTCTGAGAAGCTAGTTTTCAATTGCTACAGATTCAGCAAAAGTAGCGCCTGTTGTAGCAGAGAAAAAATGTTTACTTATTTTATTTCTTGTTCTTTTCTTTGTAGCTATTTTCGGGGCACTGGCAGGGTTCCCATGACCCGAGCTACCTGGGCACCACACAGGGTGGTGCTCCTGGATTATCCTGTGGGGTCAGAGAGTTCACGGATTCAGTTGGGTGAGGAGCGGTTCCAGGAGGGTTGCTGCTTTTGGAGGACCCCTGATGGCGCTGACAATGCTACGCCTCAGCCCTGTGGCACATGAAAAAAAATTAGGAATGGGCATTGCCCTGCACTCTACAAGGGCTGACAATCCAACGGTTATGAGGTTTAGAGAGCGTCCCTCATGATGCGTGGAGAGCAGCCCTCCGGATTTCAGGGGTGGTGGAAGTTTTGGCAGACTCTAGGGTGGGTGCTCTTCAGAAGCTGGTAAATCTGCCAATGTGAATGCAGTTTAAAGAGAATCATATGGGTTTCACGTGGAGCAAGTCCTTAGGCACAATTTGCTTACATCTTCCCTGCTGTACTGTCTGGTTTTGTTCCTCTGTTTCCTTCCAAAATGGAGGAAGATGGATCGACTTCACATTGGAGAGAGGCACGAGAGGAGCTCTGCAGTAGTTTCATCTCTAGCTTCCCTAACTCAGAGGCCTTGAGGTAGTTCTTGGAGAGGGGTTGGTACCAGAGAATCAGCCTGTTCCCCTTCTGTTGTGGAAGCATTCAGTAGATGGATGAGGTGCATTGGGATCCGGGATCAGTTGATGGAAAAGGAAGGAAAGCACTGTCTTTAAAGGTGTTCAAGAAATCAGATTTGCATTGGGATCCGGAGATGCCAACCTCTAGCTACAAGCCAGTCTCACGGGCTAATCCAAAAAAATGGCATCTCGTAACCAACCAAAAAAAGTAATACCCGGTTGAATGTAGCGCAGGATCTTGAAAACAGATTTTCCATGCCATTGTTTGGTCAGCTGGAGACAAAGAAATCATCGGGAAAAGGCCTGAAGGGCACTGACAGCTTCACATGCACCTGCACTTACAGAAGGGTCAGAGATGTAAGTTGAAAAACTGCAGGAGGGATTGTACCCTGTAGACCATCTCCCCCCAAATTCCTGCGAGCATAATCAGCAACGTAGTGGCTTTCAGCAACACATCTGAAATTCTCTCAATCTTGTGGAAGCAGAAAAATTTCCTTGACGTCTACAAGACACATGAGTACAAGACCAATCAGATGCACTACAGTGGGCATGGTGCTTCTTCGATTGGGCATGGGACTGACTGAAAGCACACATAAATCTTCTGACATGCTTTGTAGCTCCCACCACTTTTCCTTAGTAAGAAAGGGACCTTATTTTGATCTTCTTTTCTTTCTCCTTCTAGAAGAAGACACTTTTCAACAGAACGAAGGGATGCCACCACGGACCAGCACAAGCACATGGTACAATTCTACCCAGAGCAGAATAGGGTGGAAGAAGAAGGAAAAGACAAATGGACAAACTTAAGAATGTCAAGAGACTCTCGTCCCCATCCAAAGGATCAGCATAGCAAAGATTAGACACAGGAAGAGGGCCCAGGGGCCACGGCCTTGGTGGCATATTTGGCGGGTCCATGCCCAGCGACAACCCCGAAACCCCAAGCCACGGGCCAAAGTTTTGGATCATTCCTTTCGCTTTCAAACAACCTTTTACAGCTGGTCTGACCTTGCTTTGGTTGAGGTTTGCCTTGAAAAAAAAAATGTTAGTCATTCTGTCCCGTGATCATCCTAACACAGCTGAATACCGTATTCAATTTGTGGGGGTCGAACTGAGGAGCTCCCAGTTGGAGCCTGCCAGAAAAACATGAGTTTATAGAAGCCATGATAGACTATACTGCAGTGGAAGTGGGATGGAATACCTGCTGATGAATCACAAAGGTTACTCATAAGATTACCCTGTCAGCATGGTTCAAAACTCACATGGAAATCACGCGTCCTTCATCATTGCACCACAACGCATATGCATTTCTGCAGTCTGTCTCGCCATTCCACCCAGTGAGGGTTTTCTGCCATGTCGCCAGTAGGCTCTGAAGTATGGGCACTGCATTCAGGGGAGTGGAGTCAAAGAGCAAGCTCAATATGGGTGGAGTATTTCTCGCCCACGCAACACAGTCCCGGCACGGTCATTGTCAGGCTGAGGGCGCCTTGGAACCTTGCTACATTAAGGCCAAGTGACATCCTTGTTTGCATACCAATGTTTCACTTTTTGTTTAATAGAGAGAAGCAAATGCCACCACAGAACAGCAGAACAATCTGGTAGATAGACGTATACTCGACCACCCATGGCACAATTAGGTGTGACCCTGCGGCCAACAGCACTCTCTTGAGGCACTGAGACCCTCCGGCGATGTCCCATCCCAACATCCAACATCATCACAAGCAGTGCGGAATACGGCACACTCTTGGTGGATCAGCAGGATGCACAGCCATTAGCAGGAGAACAGGCTGCACCAGCAGCCCACCCACACAAGTTTGCAGCCACCAATGGCCCTTGAACGTTTTCCACGAACAGAACCAAGCCCGCCAAACGTCTCCCAGGCCCTCCCAGCCTTCAAACCAGCACCGGCCAAAGTCCCCTTTGCTTTGGGACCTCTGGTGCAGAAAGCACATTCCCTTTATCCCTCACATGTGACACCTGCCAACCCTGTCAACTGGAATTCATTACATGACCGCATCTATGCCGCGCCTCCGCCGTCCAACTCTGCACCTCCACCGCTTCCTCAATCGACGGCTTCATCCGACCCCAGCAACGTTATGGACTCTCCGCCTGTGTCTGCCGTGCAAGTTGCCGGACTCATCCAGTCCAACATTACTCTGCATGTCGAAACCATGCACAATCTGCACTGCCCGAAGGCTATTCTGAAGATGATGTACAAAAAGGATCTACCCCTATCCCTAGGACATGACGACTCCGTCATGGAGATCGTCACGACAGCCCGCCGCACGAACTCGACATTTCGCCTCCCAGGAACTGAGACTCTCACCGAGAAGCTCTGCCGACGTTGGATGCCGAGCTAGACAAAGCTGAGGCCCCTCTCAAGGGCACGTGGTCCTTGTATGGCACCTCCATCCTTGTTGACAAGTAGGTCGATGTGCACGACTGCCCAATCTACCATGCTTTCGCAACCAACGCCTTTCACACCGACCATCTTTCCTCAAAGGCTGCCTGCGGCAAAGTATGGGATGCAACCCATATCGCCGGCGTCATTCACACTGCCATCACCACGGTAGGCACGGACAATGTCATCTGCGCCATCTGCAACAACGCGAAGGTCAACATGGCCGCCATGATCCACTTGGAGCCACGTTAACCCCATATATTCTCATGGGGTGCGCGGCTCATAGCATGGATCTGGTACTCAAGGATTTGGGGTCCTGTGAGTGGGGCGCTGAGATCGTGCGTGATGCAGAAAAGGTCGCCAGCTTCTTTCGCAACAACGAATGGGCACGGTCTTGGTTGCTTCTCGTGGGAGGGCTTCATCCGGCAGCAATCCCTTTTACGGCGAATGTGCTCATGATGGAACAACTTCTCCTCTTCAACGAGAATCTGAAGCACATGGTCAGCCAGTAGGCGTGGGCCAACATGACTCACCATCGCGGCAAGGAACACCGTCGCCGCAAGGATTCTGTTAAGGAGCTTGTTTGCGACCCATGTTTCTCGGCGCGGATGAAGGCGTTGGTGGAACTGAGCACCCCTACCCTCACCCTCCTCCGTGTCGCTGATCGCAACCGCGGAACTGCAGGCGAAATTTATGAGGCGCTCCTTGACGCCACTATCAAGCTGGAGAAGCTCTCTCGCGCCACCGTGGACAACGACCACAAGCTCTATGTACATATGGATGCCGTACCACAGAAGTTGTTTCAAGCCAAATCACGAGTCATCGCGACCATTTGGAAAAAAATAATACATGCACATTGGGACCCATGAGAGGAAGCATAGCTGCCTATTACTCCTATGCACCCACAAACGTGCAAACCCTACGCAAAGAGGAGGTACTCTCGACCTTCCCTTGCCCCATATGCACAACTCTTTTTTGAGTTACTGATGGAAAAGGTTAGTCTTGAACATCATTATCCACCAATGTACCTCACCTTCAGATGCATGGACCGGCACTCCTTCCGCGTTGGGCAGGGTGCTGCTCCACAGTGTTGTGGCGAAAAGCAAAAGACAGCCCATAACAACGTGTGGGAAAGTCATTTCTTGTGGTCCCACTCCTGTGCGGCTGCCCATGTTGGGCCTGCAGTTCAGCTGACTGCAGGTCCGTGGTGCCCAGATCTCCTTGTCTGCAGTGTGAGATGGCCTGCAGCCATCGTAGAAGAAGATCCATGCTGGCATCATCGCAAGGTGCTTTCCAGTGCTTGCATGATAAGGAAATTTTGAAAGCAGCTGCTGGAGCAATCCAATCGCTAAAATTGACAACAAGAAAAGCCTTCTGAAGCAGCTTGGAATCTATGTTACAGCATGCCTCAATATGTGCACGTTGTTACAATCCTGTGGCCGCACAGGATGAGGAAAAGGATGCTCATTACAAGGAAGAGGAAGAGCACAAGTACTCAGATAGAATGGAAAGGGAGTGGTGAGGAAGAGGAATTATGCAGTCAATGAGAGAGCGAGGGAAAGGCTGTGGCCAGGGCATTGGTGATGATGAAGGTGAAGGCAATAGAGAGTTCACGGGTAAGAAGTAGTGCTAGGACAATGGAAGGGCAGGCGGGAGGGTGGGGTTAAGAAAAGATGAGAATAGGGGCAACAATTGTTGATGGCGATAACAATTACCTTGACCATGAGCAGGCAATAGGCAAAAGTGCGAGTGAGGAAGAGGATCAGGACAGGACTGTGAGGGTTGTGAGGCCAAGGAAAAGAATGAGAACGACGATGAGGATGAGGACAGATTGTGGGAGAAATGGAAATGGTGATGGCAAGGGCAAGGTTGATTTCACAGGTCATCGCGAGGATGGGAAGCACGGAGGTGAGGACAGGTACGAAGAGGAGTGAGAGGCCAATGAGAGGGCAGTGGTAAGGGTGGCCGCAGCAGTGGCAGCAGCGGCAGTAGTTTGGGAAGGGGAAAACAAGGATGATTGGGAGGTGGGGGGGGGATAGGGATTGCTTAGGGGACTGTATGGGGTTGGGCAAGTGAAGGGAGGCAGAGGTGACGGTTAGGGAGCGAGAGACGGGTTGGG
>SZWC01010951.1:7876-20773 GCA_023375785.1 Penium margaritaceum
ATGGAGGCTAAGGCTCACACACTAGAATCCATAATCTCACACAAGGGAGGAAATCAGCCTAGCAATCAGGCTGACCACTCACACACGACCTAGAGAGCTAGAGAATGCTCTCATGGCACACTCCTAGTGGTCACATAACCCACAAACCCATGGAGAATCGCCATGTGTCCATGGCTAGCACACAAGGATCTCACCTCACCTAAAAAGTAAGGAGAGGTACCTTTATCCTAGTCAGCACACTCTGACAAGGCAATCCTAAGACCAAGGACCTTTTTGGATATTTCTCCCATCAGGTCTTGACCCTGGACCTCTTGCCTTTTTCTTTTCTCAGGCTAAGGCATGGAGCCATCACCCATGCCCACCCAGACATCGACGGTCCATGACCCCCGAAACTTCGAAAATTCATATCTCCCTATCCGACCGTTGGATCGGCCTCAAACTTGGACCGTAGACATTTTGCCACATGATCTTTCCAATCGTGAAGTCGGATCGGCGATCGGAGCAGGAAACTGGTACTTTCCTGGAACTTGGTCCGGTGGACTTGAAATTGAGCCGGATGGCTCCCTTTCCAAGAGCTACAAGAGTTTGTCGCGATAGTAGAGCGGCAGACAAGCAAGAAGGTCAAGGTACTGTACACGGACAACTGTGGTGAGTACAAGGCGTACAAAGGCTGGTTGAGCTAAAATGGCATCAACCACCCTGAGTAATGGCGTTGCCGAACGGATAAACCAGACTATCCTCGGCATGACACGAAGCATGCTTTTCGACGCCAAACTCCTACCTCTTTTCTCGACTGAAGCTGCAGGAAGTACTTGCTACCTTGTGAATCTCATTCCAGCAGTCGTGCTTGGAAGGCCTGGTAAGAAGTAGCAAGAGAAGCAGCTCAGGACGTCATAGGAGGCTTGGTTAGGCAAGAAGCTAGACGCCTCACACTTGAGGGTTTTTGGCTGTACTGCTTGGGCAAGGATCCAAGGAGGAGAAGGAAGTGGCAAGTTGATGCACATGCTCGCAAGTGTGTAATGGTTGAATACAACACTGCACACAAGGCGTACAGGCTATGGGACCAAGCGGCTGGAAAGCTCATCAGGAGTCGAGATGGCAAATTTGAAGCAAAGACCCTCGGTAAGGGAGAGTCGCTGGATCCTGTCCGTGCTCCCAAATCAGGAGAGTGGGTTGTGTTGCTTGAGTCAGGTGATCAGGCACATGAGAACTGGCAGATGGTGCCAATGAAGGATGGTGCTGTAGGAAGAGCGGCTGTGTAGGCTGATACAGCGACGGACTCTGACAGTGAGTTTGAGTCATCCGATGCCTCTGAATCAAACTCTGAGGCCGGTGGCTCTTCCTCAAACTGATAACTAGCAACGGAGGAGCAACTGAAGCAACTAAGCCTTGAAGCACCACCAGCAACAATCTGGCGTAGTATGCGCCAGAAGAAGCCTCCGTCCAAGTACGATGCTGAGAGTGCGAAATGGACCGGACTCAATTGGTCATGTTTGGCTTAGGAAGAGCTTGTGACCATAACGGAGGCTATGAACATGCCAGATGAAGCCAGGTGGAAGGAGGGAGAAGATAGCGAACTCACATCCATTGAAGAGAACGGAACATGGGTTCTTGTGGACAGGCTCCTTAACGCGCACGTGGTGGAGTCAAAGTGGGGACTCTAGAAAAAGTTCAAGCAGGATGGTACTATCCATAAGTACAAGGCAAGAGTTGTGGCGAAGGGGTTTTCCCAGAGTGTAGGCTCAGAGTACAAGGAGACCTTTGTACCTATCTTCACCTTTGTCTCCATCAGATCCATGTTGGGCATCACTGCTTCAAAATGTCTGGAGGTCCACCAGATGGATGTCAAGACAGCTCTCCTCTATAGGAAGCTAGACAAAGAAGTGCTGATGGAAGTGCCCGAGGGAGTGAAAGCTCCAGAGGACAAGGTTTGCAAACTTATTAAACTACTCTACGGGCTCAAACAGGTCCCAATGATGTGGTACAAGGTGATGGATGGCTTCATGGCCGAGCTCACCTCCACGTACTGCCAGAACGACCATAGTGTCTATGTACAGGATGATGAGTAAGGCTTGGTGCTGATTGCACTGTACGTGGATGACCTGATAATTTGCTCGTCATCAGTCGAGTTGTTGAAAAAGCTGAAGATAGATGTGAGCAACAGGTTCAAGATGAAGGACATGGGTCTGCTTGAGTTCTACCTTGGGATAGTCGTCCATCGTAATCGAGCAACAGACACCATCATGGAGGTCCTCAAGTACTACAACATGGAGGACTACAAATCCATCAGCATACAAATGACAATAGGCATCAAGCTCTCCTCCTCCATGAGCCCCAACACGGAAGCAGAATGGCATAAGATGGAGAATATTCTGTACTATTCTTCTGTGGGCAGCCTTATGTACGCCATGGTGGGAACACGCCCTGGCATTTGCTATGATGTGGAACAAGTGAGCACGATTGTGGCCAATCCAGGGCCACTGCACTGGCAAGCAGTCAAGCAGATCATGCGCTATCTACAGAAGATACAAGACATGGGATCCCAGTTTGGAGGCCAAGAGGGATCTGACCCGCTGCGGCTGCTGTGTTATTTAGACGCTGACTGGGGAGGAAGAATTGATCACAGAAAGTCTACCTTGGGCTTTGTATGCCTCCAGAACGGTGGTACAGTCTCCACGGCAAGCAGAACGCAAGACTGTGTCTCCTTCTCTATAGCTGAGGCAGAGTACATCGCTCTGTCAGAAGCATGCAAGGAGACACATGGTTACGCAGCTTGCTTGCCGAGATGAAAGTGCCACAAACGGAAGCAACTGAGATCCACATCGACAACAAGAGTGCAATGAAAATGGCACAGGATGATGTCATCTCCCGGCGAACCAAGAATATTGACATCAGGTACCACTACTCACGCGACGTAGGCACAAAGGGATCGTGGACTTGGAGTACGTGGAGACCGAGAAGATGCTCGCAGATTGTATGACAAAGGCGCTTGACTCCAAATTGTACTCTGCAGGTACTCGAGGCATCAGTATGGTCAACGTAGCGGATGAAGACTCATGCCAAGACTGCTGGAGAGGAGAGATCTCACAGCTAATGGACAGATGAGCAAGGGAGAGTTTGTTGACTTGATATGCTCCTTGTCCATCGCTGACATTTGGACAGTCACAGGATGAACTAGGCATGCACCGCTCCCTTGGAGTAAGTCCATTAAGTCTGGTCCCGATAGACAAGGCATGTACTGCTCCATTGGAGCAAGTCCCCTTGGTCTATACTAGATGGTATAGCCAGCAAACACTACCTAGGACAACTCCTTGTGGCTTAGACGTTCCAGAATAGGTCTTTAGAGCGAGAGGTCACAGGGTCAAATTCCAGCCCGGTGACTAATTATCTTTGTGACTAAATGGGGGACAGGAAGGTTCTAAGAGACATCTTAGAATATTCCAAGGTCATTCCTCGTGGCTGGCGCCATTTGGCGGTCACAGGGAGTACCATGTAGGCAAGGGGGATCACGCAATCTAGATTACCTTCAAAGTAACTCCTACAAGGAGCACCTAGGCTAGAGGCAGTCTCTATGACTGTAAGAACCTGTCAGTTGCTTGTGATTGAGTATAGTTCTTACCTTTGAGACTCCTCACAGAGTTGTCCACCAGAGGTAGACACTAAAGAAGCATTGGTTGGTCTAAGCCCCAGGAGCTAGTTCCTCGCGCGAAAGTGACCAGGTGTTAAGGACACAGTGCAAGGAAGTGATTCCTATGAACAACTCAGTGCAGAACCTTGGCACTGAGGGTGATATCAACTCTTGGTTGGAATACCAAGAGTGGTCGGCGGGAACCATTGTGTCGGAACCCGTTTTCTAGACCGTCACCTCAGGCAGGTTGACATTAGGGTGCGCTACAAGCCTAGTGAGCGCGGCAATTTCTGGATGCTGCAAAAACCAGAACAGATGAACGTCGCAGTTGTAGCAGATTCAGATGAGCCAGCGTCATACAAAGAATTCATGGCTGTACCTCATGTAGAAGATTGGACGTAAGCCGTGCAGTAAGAGATACAATCGCAGCTGGACAACAGCACGTGGGAGCTGACTGAGCGTCCACTTGGACGCAAGATGATGAAGTGCAAGTTGGTGTTCAAGAAGAAGCGGGGAGAAAATGGCAACTTGGAAAAGTACAAGGTGAGGCTGGTCGCCAAAGGCTACTCGCAGCAGGAAGGCATCGACTACACAGAAACCTTTGCTCCTGTTGCAAAGTTTGCATCTATGCGTACGCTCCTTTATTATGCAGCAGCTAAGCACTTCGAGATTGACCACATGGATGTCAAGACTGTTGTGAAAGGAGCCATCCGGCTCAGTTTCAGGTCCACAAGAGCAAGTTCCAGGAAACTTCCAGACGCGTTCTCCGATCGTCGATGTGTCTTCACTATTTGAAAGATCAGGTGGCAGATTATCTACGGTCCAGGTTTCGGGGGTCATGGACCGCCGATGTCTCGGTGGCCATGGGTGATGGCTCCATGCCTTAGCCTGAGAAAAGAATAAGGCAAGAGGTCCAGGGTCAAGTCGTGATGGGAGAAATATCAAAAAGATCCTTGGTGTTAGGATTGCCTTGTCAGAGTGTACTGACTAGGATAAAGGTACCTCTCCTTACTTTTTAGGTGAGGTGAGATCCTTGTGTGCTAGCCATGGGTACATGGCGATTCTCCATAGATTTGTGGGTGATGTGACAACTAGGATTGTGCCATGAGAGCATTCTCTAGCTCTCTAGGTCGTGTGTGACTAGTCAGCCTGATTTTTAGGCTGATTTCTTTCCTTGTGTGAGATTGTGGACTCTAGTGTGTGAGCGTTAGTCTCCATGGCTAAGTGGTGTGGCTTGTGAGAGGGCTGACTTGCCCAAGCTCTAGCTCTATATGTACTCCATCATTTTGAGTGATTCAATAACTATTTTTCAGTACAAGTGATGCCCTTTCAGTCCCATATTCTCGCTCCTCCAAAGCTCCCTCTCTCCTCCAGGTCTAACATTTCGTATCACAGTCAAGTTCTGCAAGTTTCAGCTAGCACAAGCCGTCACTTTGAAAGTAACGGGTTAGGGTCAAATCTTGAGCAAATTTGATGTTCACAAGACAAGCGTTCCAACGAGCCCAAGATCGCGAAGATCCAACGGTGAGATTGAGTGTTATGCTCAAAACGAGGTCGGCCAGTGCTATACTCTTCTATATGAGTAAGACTGTCACCTTGTGATGATCATAACTCTCGTTTCTTTGTCAAATTTAAATCATGGCACATACAAACTGTAGTATTTTTCCTAAGCTTTGCATTGGTGCAAAAATATTTGCATTCGATTGATTCGTTTCGGAGAAGCGCTGTTTACAACCTGGCTGGTCTGAGTTGGAGTAGGAGCAGAAGCACACTCTCTTTTCAAGATGGCATATCTTTCAAAATCCCCTGTTGATGACCCTATTTTATGGATCAATCTGAAAGGTTTTGAGCTGCATTTTCCAGTGAACGGCTCCATTTTTCGAAATTCCCAGTCTGCTGGCATCTACAGTCCATTTTCTGTCAGAAAGATTTCTGGCAGAAGTAGCAGCAGAAGCAGGGTTTGCGCCGCCATCCAAGGGCAGCGTTGAGCATCACCAAAGCTCAAAATGGCAGCAGCAAGCGTGATTACAGCAGCCAACCCTTGGAGAGGCTGGAAGGACGCGCCAACTTCACGTTTTGGAAGATCCGTACCCGCCTCCTTTTGGAGGAGAGGAGCTTGCGGGAGGTGGTGAGTGGCGACGAGCGTGCTCTGCATACACAGGGAAAAAGGCATCAACGCAGCGTAGGTCATGGCGGGAAAGACACCGTAAAAGGGTGCAGCTGATGCGGGTTCTTTTGCAGCTGTACGAGCGGCGTATGAGGAGTGGAAAAAGGAGAGGCAGGCCTACAGGTTGCTTACCAACACCATCTCCAACGCACATCTTCAGTATGTGAGTGACAAGGCATCTGCAAAGGAACGATGGGACACATTGTGCAAGAAGTATGAGAGTAAGGATCCTGCATTCCTCATGCTTTTGGAGGAGAAGATGATGGAATTCAAAATACAGGGTGGTGAAGGGATGGAGGCGTACCTGGATAGGGCAAAGGAGCTGGCGAAGAAGCTGAATGCAGCCGGCAACCCTGTGGAAAATACGTGCTTCGTCCTCCTCTTGCTGAGGGGATTCCCAACGAGCTATGATACGGTATGAGAGACGTTGGAGTGCCAGCCTACTCTCGACTTGGACTTCATCTGCACGCTCCTAGTGTAGGTAGAACTGCGTCGCAATGCAGCAAAGCGCAATGGCGGGAGCAGTAGTAGTGAAGTAGCTTTCATGGCCATGGGCTCACGCAACCAGCAACAGCAGCAGTCCGAGTAGCAAGGAGGCAAGAAGAAGGGCAAGTACCACTTTTGCCAGGAAGAGGGACAGTACAAGAAAGAGTGTTTCAAGTTCAAGAGGGACCAAAAGGAGTAGTAGCAGCAGAAGCAAAACCAGCAATCTCCATAGCAGCAGCAGTAATAGTCACAAGAGCGTCTGTACCAGGCTGGTGTGTGCCATTTTGGCAACATGAATGTGGCCAAGGAGGTGCGCGACCGTCTCTTCATGGCGAAATCTGACATGTCGCAAGTAGAGAAGGCGGATCTTGCATGGTACAAGGAGTCAGGGTATACCACAAGTCTGATATGTTGGATCTGGAGGAGAGAGGGAGTCTTGGAGCAACGAGCATGTGGGCCTGAAAGGGCATCACTTGCGCTGAAGAATGGTTATTGAATCACTCAAAATAATGGAGTACATATAGAGCTAGAGCTTGGGCAAGTCAGCCCTCTCACAAGTCACACCACTTAGCCATGGAGGCTAAGGCTCACACACTAGAGTCCACAATCTCATACAAGGGAGGAAATCAGCCTAACAATCAGGCTGACCAGTCACACACGACCTAGAGGGCTAGAGAATGCTCTCATGGTACACTCTTAGTGGTCACATAACCCTCAATCCCATGGAGAATCGCCATGTGTCCATGGCTAGCACACATGGATCTCACCTCACCTAAAAAGTAAGGAGAGGTACCTTTATCCTAGTCAGCACACTCTGACAAGGCAATCCTAAGACCAAGGACCTTTTTGGATATTTCTCCCATCAGGTCTTGACCCTGGACCTCTTGCCTTTTTCTTTTCTCAGGCTAAGGCATGAAGCCATCGCCCATGACCACCGAGAGATTGCCGGTCCATGACCCCCGAAACTTCAAAAATTCATATCTCCCAATCCNGGATCTCACCTCACCTAAAAAGTAAGGAGAGGTACCTTTATCCTAGTCAGCACACTCTGACAAGGCAATCCTAAGACCAAGGACCTTTTTGGATATTTCTCCCATCAGGTCTTGACCCTGGACCTCTTGCCTTTTTCTTTTCTCAGGCTAAGGCATGAAGCCATCGCCCATGACCACCGAGAGATTGCCGGTCCATGACCCCCGAAACTTCAAAAATTCATATCTCCCAATCCCATTGGAACGGCCTGAAACTTGGACCATAGATAATTTGCCAGTTGATCTTTCCAATGGTGAAGACGGATCGACGATCGGAGCAAGCATCTGGAAGGTTCCTGGAACGTGCTCATGTGGACCTGAAACTGAGCCGAACGGCTCCTTTCCCAACAATCTCCCACTTTGCCACAGTCAGAGTGGGCTGAGTCCACATGCCTTCATGCGGAACTGCTGCTTCTCACGGGTCACTGGCTTGGTGCAGAATCAGCGACCTGCCTGCTGGTTGGAGTAAACTCCAGCTTGATAGCACCCTCTTGCACCATGTGCCTGATGAAGTGATATGTGATGTCAATGTGCTTGGTACGTGCATGGTGCTCAGGATTCTTGGCGAGTACGATTGCGCTCTGGTTGTCGACGCGCACAAGAACAAGGACTGCTACAATCCCACTCATCTCGGCCATGAGACGCTGGAGCCAAACTGCTTCCTTGGCTCCAAAGCCGAGAGAGATGTACTCAGCTTCTGTACTCGAGGTGGCCAAGACCACGTGTCGCTTGCTGCACCAGCTGATGGCACCTCCATTCATGAGAAACACATGTCCAGAGATGGACTTGCGAGTCTCAAGATTTGAAGCCCAATCTACATCTGTGTAGCCGATGATGCTGTTGTCGTTGCCGTTGTAGGTGATGCCGATGTTGATGGTGTTGGGAAAGGAGCCATCCGGCTCAATTTCAGGTCCACAGGAGCAAGTTCCAGGAAACTTCCAGATGCCTGCTCGGATCATCAATCCGTCTTAAACATTAGAAAGACCAGGTGGCAAATTATCCACGGTCCAAGTTTCAGGCCGATCCAACGGTCGGATTGGGAGATATGAATTTCAAAGTTTCATGGACCGCCGATGTCTGGGTGGCCATGGGCGATGGCTCCATGCCTTAGCCTGAGAAAAAAAAGGGCAAAAGGTCCAAGGTCAATACCTGATGGGAGAAATATCCAAAAAGGTCCTTGGTCTTAGGATTGCCTTGTCAGAGTGTGCTGACTAGGATAAAGGTACCTCACCTTACTCTTTAGGTGAGGTGAGATCCTTGTGTGCTAGCCATGGACACATGGCGATTCTCCATGAGTTTGTGGGTGATGTGACCACTAGGAGTGTGCCATGAGAGCATTCTCTAGATCTCTAGGTCGTGTGTGACTGGTCAGCCTGATTGTTGGGCTGATTTCCTCCCTTGTGTGAGATTGTGGACTCTAGTGTGTGAGCGTTAGCCTCCATGGCTAAGTGGTGTGGCTTGTGAGAGGGCTGACTTGCCCAAGCTCTAGCTCTATATGTACTCCATCATTTTGAGTGATTCAATAACCATTCTCCAGCACAACTGATACCCTTTCAGTCCCACATGCTCGCTGCTCCAAGACTCCCTCTCTCCTCCAGCTCCAACATTTGGTATCAGAGCCAGATTCTGCCAGATTCTGCCACATTCAGATCGACCACGGGATCTTCAAGTTCGCGAGACAAGCTTTCTAACGAGCCCAAGATCGCGAAGATCCAACGGTCGGATTCAGAGTTATGCTCAAAACGAGGTCGGCCAGGGCTACACTCTTCTCCATGAGTAAGAGTGTGGCCTTGTGATGACATGCGAATTGTAGTATTTTTCCTAAACTTTCCATTGTTGCAAAAATATTTGCATTCCATCGATTCGTTTGGGAGAAACGCCGTTTACAAGCTGTCTGGTCTGAGTTGGAGTAGGAGCAGAAGCATACCCTGTTTTCAAGAGGGCATATCTTTCAAAATCCCCTGTTGATGACCCTGTTATATGGGTGGATCTGAAAGGTTTTGAGCTGAATTTTCTAGTGGTGGGCTCAGTTTTCCAAATTCCCAGTCTGCTGGCATCTACAGTCCATTTTCTGTCAGACAGATTTCTGGCAGAAGCAGCAGCAGAAGCAGGGGTAGCGCCGCCACCCAAGGGCAGCGTTGAGCATCACCAAAGCTCAAAATGGCAACAGCAGGCGTGGTAACAGCAGTCCAGCCCTTGGAGGGGCTGGAAGGACGCGCCAACTTCACGTTTTGGAAGATCCGTACCCGCCTCCTTTTGGAGGAGAGAGGCTTGTGGGAGGTGGTGAGCGGCGACGAGCGCGCTCTGCCTCCGCAGGCAAAAGGCATCACCGCAGCTCAGTTGGTGGCGGGGAAGACGCTGCAGAATGGTGCAGCAGATGCAAGTTCATCTACAACTGCAGCGGCGGCGTATGAGGAGTGGAAGAAGAAGGACAGGCAGGCCTACAGGTTGCTTGTCAACACCATCTCCAACCCGCATCTTCAGTACGTGAGTGACAAGGCTACTACAAAGGAGGGGTGGGACACGTTGTGCAAGAAGTATGAGAGCAAGGATCCTGCATTCCTCATGCTTTTAGAGGAAAAGATGATGGCGCTGAAAATGCAGGGTGGTGAAGGGATGGAGGCGTACCTGGACAGGGCAAAGGAGCTGGTGAAGCAGCTGAGAGCGGCCGGCAACCCTGTGGAAGAGACGCGCTTCATCCTCCTCTTGCTGAGGGGACTCCCAACCAGCTACGACACGGTGCGAGAGACGCTGGAGTGCCAGCCAACTCTCGACCTCGACTTCATCTGCACACACCTGGTGCAGGTGGAACTGCTTCGCAATGCCGCAAAACGCAATGGCGGCAACAGCAGCAGTGAAGCAGCTTACATGGCGATGGGCTCACGCAACCAGCAGCAGCAGAAGTCCGGGCAGCAGAGAGGCAAGAAGAAGGGCAAGAAAGAGTGCTTCAAGTTCAAGAGGGACCAGAAGGAGCAGCAGCAGCAGCAAAAGCAGCAATCTCCACAGCAACAGCAGCAGCAGTCACAGCAACGTCAGCAGCACCAGCAGTAGCAGCAGCAGAACCAGACCGGCGTGCGCCATTTTGGCAACATGAACGTGGCCAAGGAGGTACGCGACCGCCTCTTCATGGCGAAGTCTGACATGTCGCAGGAGGAGAAGGCGGATCTGGCGTAGTACAAAGACTCTGGGTGTACCAAGAGTCTGACGCACCACAGGGAGTGGTTTACGCAGTTGCTGTCCATCCCTCCCCGTCCTATCGCTTTGGGTGATGATCAGGTGGTGTATGCTGAATGGATTGGGATTGTGGAGATGTGGTTGGAGACTCCGCGTGGCATTGAAGTGGGAGTGTTCCATGGCGTGCTGTACGTACCTAATGCTGCATTTAACCTCCTCTCAGTCTCCTCTCTTACAAACACAGGACTGCGCGTCGTCTTCGATGATGACTATGGCTACATCCTCAACAAGGATACAGGAGAGGAGTTGGCCAGGTCGGTGAAGGAGGGTGACATGTACCGCCTGGTGGGAGCGACCAAGATCCTGCGTGAGCAGAGTCTTGCAGCAGTGGTGCAGGCGACAGATGGTGAGATCTGGCATGCGCGCTACGGCCACATTGGCATGCGCGCCTTGCAGCAGCTTCAAGCAAAGCAGATGGTGCGTGACCTGCATACCATCTCTAACTTTGAACAGCAGTTGTGCATCGGCTGTTTGGAGGGGAAGCAGCACCGGGAGGCGTTCTCTGGAGCAGGGAAGCGTGCGAAGGAGGTGTTGGACCTGGTCCACACGGACCTGTGTGGACCGATGCATACCCAGAGCTTTGGAGGTTCTAGGTATTTCCTGACCTTCATTGATGATTTCAGCCGTTACACTGCTGTGTACTTCCTTCCTTCCAAGGACTAGTGCTTTGACAGGTTCAAGGAGTTCAAGGCCATGGTGGAGAACCAGACGGGCAAGAAGATCAAGGCGCTGCGCAGCGATCGCGATGGAGAGTACCTGAGCAAGGAGTTCCTGGACTACCTCGCAGCAGCTGGCATCAAGGCGCAGAGTACCGCGCCGTACTCGCCGCAGCAAAACGGTGCAGCAGAACGTGCCAACCGTACCATTATGGAGTCGGCGCGCTCCATGCTGCACGCGGCTCGGCTGACCTACGACTTCTGGGCTGAGGCCGTGAGCACTGCAGTCTACATCAAGAACCGTAGTCCAACTAAGGCGCTGGTGCAGATGCCGCCGTACGAGGCGTGGTTCGGCAAGAAACCGAGCGTGGGTCATCTCCGAGCATTTGGTAGCCTGGCGCACATGCACGTGCCCAAGGAGAAGTGGCAGAAATGGGACGCAAAGAGTGCGCAGATGCTGATGATTAGCTACGACGTGGCAAGTTAGGCCTATCGCCTCTATGAGAGGGATACAGGCCACGTCATCATCTCCAGGGATATCGTCTTCAACGAGAGCAACGTAATTGGCACTTACATTGTCTGTGAAGAGGCAGCAGAACGAGCAGCTGACGAGACAGTGGGAGCAGAAATCCATCCTGACCCACTCTCTCCTGATCCTTCCTCTACTGTGACAGTGGGAGAATCACTCTACTCTCCCATGTCTGATGCAGCAGATACAGCAGCCTCACCGGCAGAAGCAGAGGAGGAAGATGTAGCACCACTAGCAGTAGCAGTTGTGCCAGCAGCACCGCGCCAGCCGCCCGCTAACACTCCAGCACCAGGTTGCAGGTACCCTCTTAGGGTACGTTATAAGCCTGGTGAGCGCGGCCATTTCTGGATGCTGCAGAAACCAGAACAGATGAACGTCGCAGTTGTAGCAGATTCAGATGAGCCAACGTCATACAAGGAGGCCATGACTGCACCGGACGCAGCAGATTGGGCGCAAGCCGTGCAGCAGGAGATACAGTCGCAGCTGGAGAACGGCATGTGGGAGCTGGCTGAGCGTCCACCTGGGCTTAAGGTGATCAAGTGCAAGTGGGTATTCAAGATGAACGGGGACCAGATGGTAACCTGGAAAAGTACAATGCGAGGCTGGTCGCCAAGGGTTACTCGCAGCAGGAGGGCATCGACTACACAGAAACTCGCTCCTCTCTTATGCAGCAGCTGAGGATTTCGAGGTTGACCACATGTTTCTGTGTAGTCGATACCCTCCTGCTGCGAGTAGCCCTTGGCGACCAGCCTTGCCTTGTACTTTTCCAGGTTACCATCTGCTCCCCGCTTCTTCTTGAAGACCCACTTGCACTTGATCACTTTACGTCCAGGTGGACGCTCAGTCAGCTCCCACGTGCCGTTGTCCAGCTGCGACTGTATCTCTTGCTGTACGGCTTGCGCCCAATCTGTGCATCCGGTGCAGCCATGGACTCCTTGTATGATGTTGGCTCATCTGAATCTGCTGCAACTGCAACGTTCATCTGTTCTGGTTTCTGCAGCATCCAGAAATGGCCGCGCTCACCAGGCTTGTAACGCACCCTAAGAGGGTACCTCCGACCTGGAGCTGGAGCGTTAGCAGGCGGCTGATGCGGTGCAGCTGGCACAACTGCTTCTGCTGGTGGTGCTACATCTCCCTCCTCTGCTTCTGCCGATGAAGCTGCTGTATCT
>SZWC01010951.1:30812-55142 GCA_023375785.1 Penium margaritaceum
GCGGCGCTACCCCTGCTTCTGCTGCTGCTTCTGCCAGAAATCTGTCTGACAGAAAATGGACTGTAGATGCCAGCAGACTAGGAATTTGGAAAAACTGAGCCCACCACTGGAAACTTCAGCTCAAAACATTTTGGATCGACCCATAAAACAGGGTCATCAACAGGGGATTTGAAAGATATGCCCTCGTGAAAACACGATGTGCTTCTGCTCCTTCTGTAACTCAGACCAGCCAGCTTGTAAACGGCGTTTCTCCCAAACAAATCGATGGAATGCAAATATTTTTGCACCAATAGAAATCTGAAGAAAAAGACTACAATTCGCATGTGCCACTTTTTAAATTTGACAAAGAAACAAGAGAGTTATGATCATCACAAGGCGACAGTCTTACTCATAGAGAATAGTGTAGCTTTGGCCGACCTCGTTTTGAGTATAACTCTCAATCCAACCGTTGGATTGTCGCGATCTTGGGCTCATTGGAAATTTTGTCTCACGAACTTGAAGCCAGCACAGGCCGTCACTCTCAAAGTGACGGCCTGTGCTAGCTGAATCTGGCAGAATCTGGCTCTGATACCAAATGTTGGATCTGGAGGAGAGAGGGAGTCTTGGAGTAGCGAGCATGTGGGACTGAAAGGGCATCACTTGTGCTGAAGAATGGTTATTGAATTACTCAAAATGATGGAGTATATATAGAGTTAGAGCTTGGGCAAGTCAGCCCTCTCACAAGCCACACCACTTAGCCATGGATGCTAAGGCTCACATACTAGAGTCCACAATCTCATACAAGGGAGGAAATCAGCCTAACAATCAGGCTGACCAGTCACACACGACCTAGAGAGATAGAGAATGCTCTGATGGCATACTCCTAGTGGTCACATAACCCACAATCCCACGGAGAATCGACATGTGTCCATTGCTAGCACACAAGGATCTCACCTCACCTAAAAGATAAGGAGAGGTACATTTATCCTAGTCAGTTCACTCTGACAAGGCAATCCTAAGACCAAGGACCTTTTTGGATATTTCTCCCATCAGGTCTTGACCCTGGACCTCTTGCCTTTTTCTTTTCTCGGGCTAAGGCATGGAGCCATCGCCTATGGCCACCCAGACATTGGCGGTCGATGACCCCCAAAACTTCGAAAATTCATATCTCCCAATCCTCCTGTTGGATCGGCCTGAAACTTGGACCATACATAATTTGCCAGTTGTCTTTCCAATGGTGAAGACGGATCGACGATCAGAGCAGGCATCTGTAATTTTCTTGGAACTTGCTCCTGTGGACCTGAAACGGAGCCGGACGGCTCCTTTCCCAAGGAGTAGTTTACGCAGATGCTGTCCATCCCTCCCCGTCCTATCGCTCTGCGTGATGATCGGGTGGTGTATGTTGAGGGGATTGGGAATGTGGAGATGTGGTTGGAGACCCCGCGTGGCATTGAAGTGGGAGTGTTCCATGGCGTACTATACGTACCTAATGCTACATTCAATCTTCTCTCAGTATCCTCTCTCACGAACACAGGACTGCGAGTCGTCTTTGACGACGACTATGGCTATATCCTCAACAAGGAAACAGGAGAGGAGTTGGCCAGGTCAGTGAAGGAAGGTGACATGTACCGCCTGCTGAGGGCAACCAAGATCCCGCGTGAGCAGAGTCTTGCAGCAGAGGTGATGGCAACAGATGGGGAGATCTGGCATGCACGCTATGGCCATATCGGCATGTGCGCCTTGCAGCAGCTTCAAGCGAAGCTGATGGTGCGTGACTTGCCCACCATCACCAACTTTGAGCAGCAGCTGTGCATCGGCTGTTTGGAAGGGAAGCAGCATCGTGAGGCGTTCTCTGGAACAGGAGAGCGCGTGAAGGAGGTACTAGAGCTGGTCCATACAGACTTGTGTGGCCCGATGCAGACCCAGAGCTTTAGAGGCTCTAGGTATTTTCTCACCTTCATTGGTAATTTCAACTGTTACACTGCTGTGTACTTCCTTTCCTCCAAGGACCACTGCTTTGACAGGTTCAAGGAGTTGAAGGCCATGGTGGAGAACCAGACTTGCAAGAAAATCAAAGCGCTGCGCAGCAACCGCGGTGGAGAGTACCTCGCAGCAGCAGGCATCAAGGCGCAGCGCACCGAGCCATAGTCGCCGCAGCAGAATGGCTTAGCAGAACGCGCCAACCGCCAATCGTTGAGTCAGCGCGCTCCATGCTGCACAGGGCTCACTTACGACTTTTGGATGGAAGCAGAGAGCACTATGGTGTACATCAAGAACCGCAGTCCAACCAAGGCCCTAGAGTACATGACGCCGTACGAGGCATGGTTCGACAAGAAGTCGAGCCTGGGTCATCTTCGTGCGTTTGGCAGCTTGGCACACGTGCACGTGCCAAAGGAGAAGCGGCAAAAGTGGGACGCAAAGAGTACGCTGATGCTGATGATTGGCTACGACGTGGCAAGCAAGGCGTGTCACCTCTACGAGAGGGATACAGACCACGTCATCATCTCCAAGGATATCGTCTTCAACGAGAGTAATGTCATCGGTACCAACATTGTCTGTGAAGAGGCAGTAGAACCAGCAGTTGACAAGGCAATGGGAACAGATATCCTTCTTCACCCAGTCTCTCCTGATCCTTCCTCCACTATGACAGTGGGAGAACCAGTCTATTCTCCCATGTCTGATGTAGCAGATACAGCAACCTCATCGGCAGAAGCAGAGCAAGAAGATGCCACACCACCAGCATCCGTTGTGCCAGCAGCAGCGCGCCAGCCGCCCGTTAACACTCTAGTAGCAGGTCGTAGGTATCCTCTTAGGGTGCGCTACAAGCCTGGTGAGCGTGGTCATTTGTGGATACTACATAAACCAGAGCATATGAACGTCGCAGTTGCAGCAGATTCAGATGAGCCGACATCATGCAAGGAGGCCATGGCTATACCTGATGCAGCAGATTGGGCGCAAGCCGTGTATCAAGAGATACACTCGCTGCTGGACAACGGCACGTGGGGGCTGACTGAGCGTCTACCTGGACGCAAGGTGATCAAGTTCAAGTAGGTATTCAAGAAGGAACGGGGAGCAGATCGCAACCTGGAAAAGTACAAGGCGAGGCTGGTCGCCAAGGGCTACTCACAGTAGGAAGGCATCCACTACACAGAAACCTTTGCTCCTATTGCAAAGTTTACCTCTATGCGCACACTCCTTTCTTATGCAGCAGCTGAGGATTTAGAGATCCACCACATGGATGTCAAGACGGCATTCTTGAACGGTGACTTGGAGGAGGAGATCTACATGGAGCAGCCAGAGGGGTTTGTCATGGATGGCCAGGAGCACCTGGTTTATAAGCTGCAAAAGTCGTTGTATGGCCTCAAGCAAGCGTCGTGTGCTTGGAACCAGAAGTTGGATGCGGCGCTACAATGCATGTGGTTTGAGTGCAGCGAGTGTGACTACAGCGTGTATTATTGGCAGCATGAGCATGAGATCCTCATCATCATTGTCCATGTGGATGATATGCTCCTTCTTTCCAACAGCATGTCCGTACTGCAGGACTTCAAGGAAGCCATGTAAAAGTGCTTCCAAATGTCTGATCTCGGGGAGGCATCATACTTCCTCGGTATCCCGATCACGTGTGGCCGCAAATCACGCTCTCTCTCGCTGTAGGAGAGCCACTACATCAAGGATGTCTTGTAGCGGTTTGGCATGACAGAGGCTAAACCCATCGGCACGCCACTGGAGATGCGGCAGTACCTCGTGAGCTTCAATGGAGAAGTGGATACAGCTGAGCGAGAGAAGTACCAGAGCATCGTCGGCAGTCTTATGTACCTGATGGTGGCAACCAGGCCAGACCTCGCACAGGCTGTGAGCGTTGTGAGCCATCACATGGCGAACCCCGGACCTGAGTAACAGAAGGCAGTGAAGCAGATCTTCCATTACCTTACTGGAACTATCAACATCGGCATCACGTACAATGGGAACGATAACAACATCATCGGCTATATAGATGTAGAAAAGGCTTCAAACCCTGAGGACCGCAAGTCCATTTCTGGACAAGTGTTCCTCATGAATGTAGGGACCATCAGCTGGTGCAGCAAGCGGCAGGTGGTCGTGGCTTCCTCAAGCACAGAAGCTGAGTACGTCTCCCTCAGTTTTGGAGCAAAGGAAGCATTTTGACTTCAACGTCTCATGGCGGAGATGAATGGGAGTGCAGCAGTTCCAGTTCCTGTACGTGTCGTTAACTTGAGCGCACTCGCACTTGCCAAGAATCCTGAGCACCATGCACACACCAAGCACATTGATATCGCATATCACTTCATCATACACATGGTGCAAGAAGGTGCTATCAAGCAGGAGTTTACCCCAACTAGCAGGCAGGTCGCTAATTTCTGCACCAAGCCAGTGACCCGTGAGAAGTAGTAGTTCTACATGAAGCATGTGGACTCATCCCACTCTGACTGTGGCAAAGTGGGAGATTGTTGGGAAAGGAGCCATCCGGCTCAGTTTGCGATCCACAAGAGCAAGTTCCAGGAAACTTCAAGATGCCATCAATCCGTTTTCACCATTGGAAAGATCAAGTGGCAAGTTATCTACAGTCCAAGTTTCAGGCCACTCCAACAGTCGGATTGGAAGATATGAATTTTCAAAGTTTCAGGGGTCATGGACCGCCGATGTCTGGGTGGCCATGGGTGATGGCTCCATGCCTTAGCCTGAGAAAAGAAAAAGGCAAGAGGTCTAGGGTCAAGACCTGATGGGAGAAATATTTCAAAAGGTCCTTGATCTTAGGATTTCCTTGTCAGAGTGTGCTGACTAGGATAAAGGTACCTCTCCTTACTTTTTAGGTGAGGTGAGATCCTTGTGTGCTAGCCATGGATACATGGCGATTCTCCATGGATTTGTGGGTGATGTGACCACTAGGAATATTCCATGAGAGCATTCTCTAGCTCTGTATGTCGTGTTTGACTGGTCAGCCTGATTATTAGGCTGATTTCATCCCTTGTGTGAGATTGTGGACTCTAGTGTGTGAGCCTTAGCCTCCATGGCTAAGTGGGGTGGCTTGTGAGAGGTCTGACTTGCCCAAGCTCTAGCTCTATATGTACTCCATCATTTTGAGTGATTCAACAACCATTTTTCAGCACAAGTGATGCTTTTTCAGTCCCACATACTTGCTGCTCCAAAACTCCCCCTCTCCTCCAGATCCAATAAAGACGGTATACTTAAATGGTGACTTGGAGGATGAGATCTACATGGAGCAGGCGGGAGGGGGTTCGTCATGGATGACGAGGAGTACTTGGTTTACAAGCTGCAAAAGTTGCTGTACGGTCTCAAGTAAATGTCGCGCGCTTGGAACCAGAAGTTAGATGTGGCACTGTAGTGCATGGGGTTTGAGCACAGCAAGTGTGACTACAGCGTGTTGTTGGGAAAGGAGCCATCCGGCTCAGTTTCGGGTCCACAAGAGCAAGTTCCAGGAAGCTACCAGATGCCTACTCCGATTGTCGATCTGACTTCACCATTGGAAAGATCAGGTGGCAAATTGTGTACGGTCCAAGTTTCAGCCCGATCCAACGGTCGGATTGGGAGATATCAATTTTCGAAGTTTCGGGGGTCATGGACCGTCGATGTCTGGGTGGGCATGGGTGATGGCTCCATGCCTTAGCCTGAGAAAAGAAAAAGGCAAGAGGTCCAGGGTCAGGACCTGATAGGAAAAATATCCAAAAAGGTCCTTGGTCTTAGGATTGCCTTGTCAGAGTGTGCTGACTAGGATAAAGGTACCTCTCCTTACTTTTTAGGTGAGGTGAGATCCTTGTGTGCTAGCCATGGACACATGGCGATTCTCCATGGGTTTGTAGGTTATGTGACCACTAGGAGTGTGCCATGAGAGCATTCTCTAGCTCTCTAGGTCGTGTGTGAGTGGTCAGCCTGATTGCTAGGCTGATTTCCTCCCTTGTGTGAGATTATGGATTCTAGTGTGTGAGCCTTAGCCTCCATGGCTAAGTGGTGTGGCTTGTGAGAGGGCTGACTTGCCCAAGCTCTAGCTCTATATGTACTCCATCATTTTGAGTGATTGAACAAGCATTCTTCAGCACAAGTGATGCCCTTTCAGTCCCACATGCTCGCTGCTCCAAGGCTCCCTCTCTCCTCCAGATCCAACATTTGGTATCAGAGCCAAGTTCTGCCACATTTAGCCAGCACAGGCCGTCACTTTGAGAGTGACAGGTTGGGGTGAAACCTTCACCAAATTTGACGATCGACCACTGGATCTTCAAGTTCAGAAGACAAGCTTTCCAACGAGCCCAAGATCGCGAAGATCCAACGGTCGGATTGAGAGTTATGCTCAAAACGAGGTCGGCCAGGGCTACACTCTTCTCTATGAGTAAGACTGTCGCCTTGTGATGACCATAACTCTCTCGTCTCTTTGTCAAATTTAAAAAGTGGCACATGCGAATTGTAGTATTTTTCCTAAGCTTTCCATTAGTGCAAAAATATTTGCATTCCATCGATTCGCTTGGGAGAAACGCCGTTTACGAGCTGGCTGGCCTGAGTTGGAGTAGGAGCAGAAGCATACCCTGTTTTCAAGAGGGCATATCTTTTGAAATCCCCTGTTGATGACCCTGTTTTATGGGTCGATCTGAAAGGTTTTGAGCTGAATTTTCCAGTGGTGGGCTCAGTTTTTTAAAATTCCCAGTCTGCTGGCATCTACAGTCCATTTTCTGTCAGACAGATTTCTGGCAGAAGTAGCAGCAGAAGCAGGGGTAGCGCCGCCATCCAAGGGCAGCGCTGAGCATCACCAAGGCTCAAAATGGCAGCAGCTGGCGTTGTGACAGCAGCCCAGCCTTTGGAGAGGCTGGAGGGACGCGCCAACTTCACGTTTTGGAAGATCCGTACCCGCCTCCTTTTGGAGGAGAGGGGCTTGTGGGAGGTGGTGAGCGGCGACGAGCCGGCTCCAGTTCCGCAGGCAAAAGGTATCACCGCAGCACAGGTGGTGGCGGGGAAGACGCCGCAAAAGGGTGCAGCTGATGCGGGTTCTTCTGCAGCTGTACCAGCGACGTATGAGGAGTGGAAGAAGAAGGACAGGCAGGCCTATAGGTTGCTTGTCAACACCATCTCCAACCCGCATCTTCAGTACGTGAGTGACAAGGCTACTGCAAAGGAGGGGTGGGACACATTGTGCAAGAAGTATGAGAGCAAGGATCCTGCATTCCTCATGCTTTTGGAGGAAAAGATGATGGCGCTGAAAATGCAGGGTGGTGAAGGGATGGAGGCGTACCTGGACAGGGCTAAGGAGCTGGCGAAGCAGCTAAGAGTGGCCGGCAACCCTGTGGAAGAGACGCGCTTCATCCTCCTCTTGCTGAGGGGACTCCCAACCAGCTACGACACAGTGCGAGAGACGCTGGAGTGCCAGCCAACTCTCGACCTCGATTTCATCTGCACACACCGGGTGCAGGTGGAATTGCGTCGCAATGCAGCAAAGCGCAATGGCGGCGGCAGCAGTGAAGCAGCTTTTGTAGCCATAAGCTCACGCAACCAGCAGCAGCAGTCTGGGCAGCAAAGAGGCAAGAAGAAAGGCAAATGCCACTACTGCCAGAAAGAGGGACACTACAAGAAGGAGTGTTTCAAACTCAAGAGGGACCAGAAGGAGCAGCAGCAGCAGCAGCAGCAAAAGCAGACGTCTCCACAGCAGCAACAGCAGCAGTCACAGCAGCGTCAGTAACAGCAGCAGCAGCAGAACCAGGCAGGAGTACGCCACTTTGGCAACATGAACGTGGCGAAGGAGGTGCGCGACCGGCTCTTCATGGCGAAGTCTGACATGTCGCAGATGGAGAAGGCGGATCTCGCATGGTACAAGGACTCAGGGTGTACCAAGAGCCTGACGCACCACAAGGAGTGGTTCACACAGCTGCTGTCCATCCCTCCCCGTCCTATTGCAATGGGTGATGATCGTATGGTGTATGTTGAGGGGATTGGGATTGTGGAGATGTGGTTGGAGACCCCACGTGGCATTGAAGTGGGAGTGTTCCATGGCGTGCTGTATGTACCTAATGCTGCATTCAACCTCCTCTTAGTCTCCTCTCTCACAACCACAGGACTGCGCGTCGTCTTCGATGATGACTATGGCTACATCCTCAACAAGGATACAGGAGAGGAGTTGGCCAGGTCGGTGAAGGAGGGCGACATATACCGCCTGCTGGGGGCGACCAAGATCCCGCGGGAGCAGAGTCTTGCAGCAGTGGTGCAGGCGACAGATAGCGCGATCTGGCATGTGCGCTACGGCCACATCGGCATGCGCGCCTTACAGCAGCTTCAAGCAAAGCAGATGGTGCGTGACCTGCCTACCATCTCTAACTTTGAGCAGCAGTTGTGCATCGGCTGTTTGGAGGGGAAGCAGCACCGGGAGGCGTTCTCTGGAGCAAGAGAGCGTGCAAAGGAGGTGCTGGAGCTGGTCCACACAGACTTGTGTGGGCCAATGCAGACCCAGAGCTTTGGAGGCTCTAGGTATTTTCTGACCTTCATTGATGATTTCAGCCGCTACACTGCTGTGTACTTCCTTCCTTCCAAGGACCAGTGCTTTGACAGGTTCAAGGAGTTCAAGGCCATGGTGGAGAACCAGACTGGCAAGAAGATCAAGGCGCTGCGCAGCGATCGCGGTGGAGAGTACCTGAGCAAGGAGTTCCAGGACTACCTCGCAGCAGCTGGCATCAAGGCGCAGCGTACCGCGCCGTACTCGCCGCAGCAGAATGGTGTAGCAGAACGCGCCAACGGCACCATCGTTGAGTCGGCGCGCTCCATGCTGCACGCGGCGCGGCTGACCTACGACTTCTGGGCCGAAGTCGGGAGCACTCCGGTCTACATCAAGAATCGCAGTCCCACCAAGGCGCTGGAGCAGATGACACCGTACGAGGCGTGGTTCGGCAAGAAGCCGAGCGTGGGTCATCTCCGAGCATTTGGCAGCCTGGCGCACATGCACGTGCCCAAGGAGAAGCGGCAGAAATGGGATGCAAAGAGTGCGCAGATGCTGATGATTGGCTACGACGTGGCAAGCAAGGCCTATCGCCTCTACGAGAGGGATACAGGCCACGTCATTATCTCCAGGGATGTCGTCTTCAACGAGAGCAACGTCATCGGTACCAACATTCTCTGTGAAGAGGCAATAGAACCAGCAGTTGACGAGGCAGTGGGAGCAGAAATCCTTCCTGACCCAGTCTCTCCCGATCCTTCCTCTACTGTGACAGAAGGAGAATCACTCTACTCTCCCATGTCTGATGCAGCAGATACAGCAGCCTCATCGGCTGAAGCAGAGGAGGGAGATGCAGCACCACTAGCAGCAGCAGTTGTACCTACAACACCGCGCCAGCCGCCCGCTAACGCTCCAGCACCAGGTCGCAGGTACCCTCTCAGGGTGCGTTACAAGCCTGGTGAACGTGGCCATTTCTGGATGCTGCAGAAACCAGAACAGATGAACGTCGCAGTTGCAGCAGATTCAGATGAGCCAACGTCATACAAGGAGGCCATGGCTGCACCAGATGCAGCAGATTGGGCGCAAGCCGTGCAGCAGGAGATACAGTCGCAGCTGGACAATGGCACGTGGGAGCTGACTGAGCGTCCACCTGGACGCAAGGTAATCAAGTGCAAGTGGGTGTTCAAGAAGAAGCGGGGAGCAGATGGCAATCTGGAAAAGTACAAGGCAAGGCTGGTCGCCAAGGGCTACTCACAGCAAGAGGGCATCGACTACACAGAAACCTTTGCTCCTGTTGCAAAGTTTGCCTCTGTGCGCACGCTCCTCTCTTATGCAGCAGCTGAGGACTTCGAGGTTCACCACATGGATGTCAAGACCGCATTCTTGAATGGTGACTTGGAGGAGGAGATCTACATGGAGCAGCCGGAGGGGTTCGTCATGGATGGCCAGGAGCACCTGGTTTGCAAGCTGCAGAAGTCGTTGTACGGCCTCAAGCAAGCGTCGCGTGCTTGGAACCAGAAGTTGGATGCGGCACTGCAGTGCATGGGGTTTGAGCGCAGCGAGTGTGACTACAGCGTGTATCGCTGGCAGCATGAGCATGAGATCCTCATCATCATCGTCTATGTGGATGACATGCTCCTCCTTTCCAACAGCATGTCTGCACTGCAGGAGTTCAAGGAGGCCATGCAGGAGCGCTTCCAGATGTCTGATCTCGGGGAGGCGTCATACTTCCTCGGTATCCAGATCACGCGTGACCGAAAATCACGCTCTCTCTCGCTGCAGCAGAGTCGCTACATCAAGGACGTCCTACAGCGGTTCNACAACCAGAGCGCTATTGCACTCGCCAAGAATCCCGAGCACCATGCTCGCACCAAGCACATTGACATCGCCTATCACTTCATCAGGCACATGGTGCAGGAGGGTGCTATCAAGCTGGAGTTTACTCCAACCAGCAAGCAGGTCGCTGATTTCTGCACCAAGCCAGTGACCCGTGAGAAGCAGCAGTTCTGCATGAAGGCATGTGGACTCAGCCCACTCTGACTGCGGCAAAGTGGGAGATTGTTGGGAAAGGAGCCATCCGGCTCAGTTTCGGGTCCACAAGAGCAAGTTCCAGGAAGCTACCAGATGCCTACTCCGATTGTCGATCTGACTTCACCATTGGAAAGATCAGGTGGCAAATAGTCTACGGTCCAAGTTTCAGCCCGATCCAACGGTCGGATTGGGAAATATCAATTTTCAAAGTTTCGAGGGTCATGGACCGTCGATGTCTGGGTGGGCATGGGTGATGGCTCCATGCCTTAGCCTGAGAAAAGAAAAAGGCAAGAGGTCCAGGGTCAGGACCTGATAGGAGAAATATCCAAAAAGGTCCTTGGTCTTAGGATTGTCTTGTCAGAGTGTGCTGACTAGGATAAAGGTACCTCTCCTTACTTTCTAGGTGAGGTGAGATCCTTGTGTGCTAGCCATGGACACATGGCGATTCTCCATGGGTTTGTGGGTTATGTGACCACTAGGAGTGTGCCTTGAGAGCATTCTCTAGCTCTCTAGCTCGTGTGTGAGTGGTCAGCCTGATTGCTAGGCTAATTTCCTCCCTTGTGTGAGATTAAGGATTCTAGTGTGTGAGCCTTAGCCTCCATGGCTAAGTGGTGTGGCTTGTGAGAGGGCTGACTTGCCCAAGCTCTAGCTCTATATGTACTCCATCATTTTGAGTGATTGAACAACCATTCTTCAGCACAAGTGATGCCCTTTCAGTCCCACATGCTCGCTGCTCCAAGGCTCCCTCTCTCCTCCAGATCCAACACGTGTTTCGCTAGTATGATGAGCATGAGATCCCCATCATCATTGTCTATGTGGATGACATGCTCCTCCTTTCCAACAGCATGTCAGTTCTGCAGGTGTCTAAGGAGGCAAGAGCGCTTCTTAATGTCTGATCTTGGGGAGGCATCATACTTCCTCGGTATCCTGATCTAGTGTGACCGCAAATCACGCTCTCTCTCGCTGCAGCAGAGGCGCTACATCCATCTGACTGAGCTAGAAAATGCTCTCATGTCTTGTAGCGGTTCAGCATGGAAGAGACTAAATCCATAGGCGCGCTACTGGAGACGTGGCAGTACCTCGTGAGCTTCAATGGAGAAGCGGATGCAGCTGAGTGGTAGAAGTACCAGAGCGCGTTCGGCAGTCTCATGTACCTGATGGTGGCAACCAGGCCGGACCTGGTACAGGATGTGAGAGCTATGAGCCAGCACATGGTGAACCCCGGACCTGAGCACCAGAAGGCAGTGAAGCGGATCTTCTGCTACTTTGCTGGAACCATCAAGATCGACATCACGTATAACGGCAATGACATATGTTCCTCATAAATGGTGGGGCCATCATCTGGTATAGGAAGCGGCTGGTGGCCATGGTCATCTCAAGCACGGAAGCTGAGTATGTCTCTCTCAGCTTCGGAGCCAAGGAAGCAGTTTGACTTCAGCGTCTCATGGCGGAGATGAGTGGAAAAGCAGCAGTTCGAGTTCCTGTACGCGTCGACAACCAAAGCGCAATCGCATTCGCCAAGAATCGTGAGCACCATACACGTTCCAAACACATTGACATCGCATGTCACTTCATTAGGCACATGGTGCAGGAAGGTGCCATCAAGCTGGAGTTTACTCCAACGAGCAAGCAGGTCACTGATTTCTGCACCAAGCTAGTGACCAGTGAGAGGCAGCACTTCTGCATGAAGGCATGTGGACTCAGCCTACTCTGACTGCGGCAAAGTGGGAGATTGTTGGGAAAGGAGCCATCGAGCTTAGTTTCAGGTCCACAGGATCAAGTTCGAGGAAACTATCAGATGCCTGCTCCGAGTGTCAACTGACTTTACCATTAGAAAGATCAGGTAGCAAATTGTCTAGAGTCCAAGTTTCAGGCCCATCCAACTGTCGGATCGGGAGATATGAATTTTTGAAATTTGTGGGGTGATTGACTAGCGGTATCTAGGTCACCATGGGCAATGGTTCCATGCCTTAGCATGAGAAAAGAAAAAGGGCAAGAGGTCTAGGGTCAAAACCTGAAGGGAGAAATATCCAAAAAGGTCCTAGATTTTTGGATTGCCTTGTCAGAGTGTGCTGACAAGGAAAAAGGTACCTCTCCTTACTTTTTAGGTGAGGTGAGATCCTTATGTGCTAGCCATGGACACATGGCGATTCTCCATGGGATTGTGCGTTATGTGAACACTAGGAGTGTGCCATGAGAGTATTTTCTAGCTCTCTAGGTCGTGTGTGAATAGTGAGCCTGATTGCTAGGCTGATTTCCTCTCTTGTGTGAGATTATGGACTCTAGTGTGTGAGGTTTAGCCTCCATGGCTAAGTGGTGTGACTTGTGAGAGGGCTGATTTACTCAAGCTCTAGCTCTATATGTACTCCATTAATTTGAGTGATTCAACAACCATTCTTCAGCACAACTGATGTCCTTTCAGTCCCACATGCTCGCTGCTCAAAGGCTCCCTCTCTCCTCCAGTTGCAATATCTTAGAACCTTCCTGTCCCCTTTTTGGTAACAAAGGAAATAAGTCACTGGCTGGGATTTGACCCGATGACCTCTCGATCGAGAGACTGACTCTGGAACATCTACGCCACAAGGAGTTGTCCTAGGTAGTGTTTGCTGGCTATACTATCCAGTTTAGACCAAGGGGACTTGCTCCAAAGGAGCAGTGCATGCCTTGTCCATTTGAACCAGACTTCAGGATCTTACTCTAAGGGCACAATGCATGCCTAGTCCATCCTGTGTCTTTCCAAATGTCAGCTATGGACAAGGTGTATATCAGGTCAATACAAACAATAATTTTCTGGGCTCTTTGAGATGAGTGACTTGGATCGAAGCGGTACTACCTCGGTATTCAGATCACCTATGACATCAGGGCTCCCACAGTCCCTCTTACTCAAGCCATCTATGCAGAGAGGATTGCTGAGAAATTTGGTCTCTGTACGACCAATCCCATCACAACTCCTCTTAACACTCAACATGATCTTATCAAGCCTCCAACTACATGTGATCTGCTACCTCCGACACATGCCAAGACCTTTTCAGACATCATTGGTTCTTTCATGTACGCTTCAGCTGCTACTCATCCTGATCCTTTTTATACTGTTGGCTGTATCAGCCAAGGTTTTCAAAATCCCATAGCTGCCCATCTTGTGGCTATCAAGCGTAGCATACACTACCTGTACTCAACTGCTATTCTTAGTATTTGCTATGAGTCTACAGCTATTCATGTACTCTACACTTGCTTTGCCCTTATTTTCTTGCTCACCATATCCTCTCTGTCTCGGTTGTCTGCCTCTAGTCCCCCAAATGAGGTGATAGAACAGATAGAGGCGGCTGTTGACAACGCCGTCCAAATGAGACATTAGCATAAAACTGGGATTTGTATGGTTGCTACGTCCCTCTCCTCCATCACTCTCCTCTCTCTCTCCCGCTCCTCAATTAGCGTCCTAGATCCCTCTACATAAGACGTTACATTTGGTGGCTTTTCATGGTATGGCCGCTTATCCCTTACATTCTTCTCCTTGCGTTTACTTGCCTATACTTGTCTTAGCTCCCTTTTTGCCTTGTGGTCTCCTCCTTGTGGCTCTATCCTTGCTTCCTGACAACCTTCGGATTGACTTCTTAACTTGTTAACTTCTCACTATTCCCAAATGTCTTCGATTCTTGTCTGTAGGTCTTCTGTCCTCTTCCTCATCGCTGAATTTGTCGTAAATCATGATTTCTTTAACCAATTACGGTAGTGCCAAAGCGACAACATCTGCATTCTTACTTCCAATATGTCCCTATTCCATGGAACTTTTTATCTCCCCTCTATGGTCGGCTGCTACTGTCAGCTTACCTATGGGGGCCAGACGCAGGAGGGACACCTTCGTTGGGTAATTCAGATAGGAGGGTATCATTGGCATCTCATCTCCACTGTAGGACTTGGTCCAGGCAATGAGCGTGGTGGGTTCACAAAGTCCTTTGATACACTTTTATTACCATTTTCTCCCACTGTTCCCTTTCCTTCCTTTTGGATACTCATCTTGTACGAGGGCTAAAAGGTACTTCTGACATGCTTTTGCATGCCTCGACATCTCCAATCACTTAAAACTCATGGGAGCATTCTGTTGTGCACCCACAGCTGGTAAAGATTAGGACACAAGGGGAGAATGATGGAACTTGGCCAAGTCTGTGCCCAAACTGGATCCAACCAGATCCAATTTTGGGCGCATACTTCCTCTACCCACAAATAGCATACTTGGTGTCAAGTCACAAAAAAGAGGACAAAAGCCTATGATGGACTGAGAACAGATGAGCACTTGAGGGAGAAACTCCTCTCGATCGAACGGCTTATATAGCACACAGCAGATGACTATCAGACATACCAGTATGCGAGAAGGGCTCCGCTTGGTGTTCGGTTAATAAAGGGAGGAAGCAGACCAAAGACATGCCAGCCGTTCAGGATGCCAGTATACTGGAGACTGAAGGACCGACTAGAACTTCTAAATGGTGCGATGGATCAATTCCAGTCTCCTAGCAACCAAGGGACGAGCGTCAGTTTCAACTAACGTCACGGTTTAAAGATCAAGGAACCACGAAGAAAATTGAGCTTGTAATTTATTGTCATCTTTTGAAGTTCAATGTGGAGTGTTGGCAGAAGTAGTAGCAGAAACAGGGATAGCATCGCCATCCAAGGGCAGCATTGAGCATCACCAAAACTCAAAATGGCAGCCAAAGGCGTGGTCATAGCAGTCTAGCCCTTGGAGAGACCGAAAGGACGTGCGAATTTCACATTTTGGAAGATCTGTACCCGCCTCCTTTTGGAGGAGAGGGACTTGTAGGAGGTGGTGAGCGACGACTAGCGCGCTCTGCCTCCACAGTCAAAAGGCATCACCGCAGCGCAGGTGGTGGCGGGGAAGACGCCGCAAAAAGGTGCAACAGATGCAAGTTCATCTACAACTGTAGGAGCGGTATATGAGGAGTGGAAGAAGGACAGGCAAGCCTACAAGATACTTCTTAATACCGTCTCCAACTCATATCTTCGGTACGTGAGTGACAAGGCTACTGCAAAAGAGGGATGAGACGCATTGTACAAAAAGTATGAGAGCAAGGATCCTGTATTTCTCATGCTTTTGGAGGAGAAGATGATGGCGTTGAAAATGTAGGGTGGCGAAGCGATGGAGGCGTACTTGGACTGGGCAAACGAGCTGGAAAAACAGCTGAAAGCGGCTGGCAACCCTATGGAAGAGACGCGCTTCATCCTCCTCTTGCTGAGGGGACTCCCAGCGGTACGAGATACGTTAGAATACCAGCTGACTCTCGACCTGGACTTCATCTGCACGTACCTTGTACAGGTAGAACTGCGTCATAGTACAATACAACGTTATGGCAGCGGCAGCTGTGAAGCAACATTTGTGACCACAAGCTCATGCAACCAGTAGCAGCAGTAGTCTGGGTAGTAGAGAGGCAAAGAGAAAAGCAAGTGCCACTATTGCCAGAAAGACGGGTACTACAAGAAAGAGTGCTTCAAGTTCAAGAGGGACCAGAAGGAGCAGTAGTAGCAGCAGCAAAAACAGCAATCTCTGCAGTAGCAACAGCAGTACTTACAGCAGCGGCAGCACAACCAGACAGGCGTGCACCCTTTTGGCAACATGAATGTGGCCAAGGAGGTACGCGACCGCCTCTTCATGACGAAATCCAATATGTCACAGGTAGAGAAGGCAGATATCGCATGGTACAAGGACTCAGATGTACCAAGAACCTGACATACCACAAGGAGTATTTTACGCAGCTGCTCTCCATTCCCCTCGTCCGATTGCTTTGGGTGATGATCGGGAGTGTATGCTAAAAGGATTGGGATTGTAGAGATGTGGTTGGACATCCCGCGCGGTATTGAAGTGGGAGTGTTCCATGGCGTGCTGTATGTACTTGCCTGCATTCAACCTTCTCTCAGTATCCTCTCTCACAAACAGGACTACGAGTCGTCTTTGACGACCACTATAACTACATCCTCGACAAGGAAACGGGAGTGGAGTTGGTGAGGTCGGTGAAGGAAGGCGACATATACCGCATATTGGGGATGACCAAGATCCTGCGTGAGCAGAGTCTTTCACTAGTGGTGCAAGCCACTGATGGCAAAATCTTGCATGCGGGCTATGGCCAGATCATCATGCGCGCCTTGCAACAACTTCAAACAAAGTAGATGGTACGTGACTTGCCCACTATCTCCAACTTTGAACAACAGTTGTACATCGGCTGTTTGGAGGGGAAGCAGAATTGCGCGGCGTTCTTTCGAGTAGGGAAGCGTGCAAAGGAGATACTGGAGCTGGTCCACACAGACTTTTATGGCCCGATGCAGACCCAGAGATTGGGAGGCTCTAGGTATTTTCTCACCTTCATTGATGATTTCAGCCGTTACACTATTGTGTACTTCCTTTCCTCCAAGGACCAGTGTTTTGACAGGTTCAAGGAGTTCAAGATAATGGTGGAGAACCAGACTGGCAAGAAAATCAAGGCGCTGCGCAACGGCCGCGGTGGAGAGTACCTGAGCAAGGAGTTCCAGGACTACCTCGTAGCAGCTAGCATGAACGCACAGTATACCATACCGTACTCACCGTAGTAGAACGGTGTAGCACAATGCGCCAACCGTACCATTGTTGAGTCGGTGTGTTCTATATTGCATGCAGCTCGGCTCACATACCATTTCTGGACCAAAGCAAAGAGCACTACGGTGTACATCAAGAACCGTAGTCCAACTAACACGTTGGAGTAGATGACGCCGTACGAGACGTGGTTCGGCAAGAAGTCGAGCGTGGGTCAATTTCACACGCTTGGTAGCTTGACACACATGCACGTACCAAGGGAGAAGCGGCAGAAGTGAGATGCGAAGAGCACGCAGATGCTGATGATTGGCTACGACGTGGCAAGCAAGGCCTATCGCCTCTAGGAGAGGGATACAGGCCACGCCATCATCTCCAAGGATGTCTTCAACGAGAACAACGTCATTGGTTCCAATATTGTTTATGCAGAGGTAGCAAAACCAGCAGCTGACGAGGCAGTAGGAGCAGATATCCTTCCTGAACCAGTCTCTCGTGATCCTTTCTCCACTATGACAGTGGGAAAACCAATATTCTCCCATGTCTGATGCTGCAGATATAGCGGCCTCATTGGCAGAAGCAGAGGAAGAAGATGTCGCACCACCAGCAGCAGCAGTTGTACCAGTAGTACCACGCCAGCCGCTCGCTAATGCTCTAGCACCAGGTCGCAGGTACCCTCCTAGGGTGCGCTACAAGCCTGGTGAGTGCGGCCATTTCTGGATGCTGCACAAACCAGAACAAAGGAACGTCGCAGTTGCAGCAGATTCAGATGAGCCAGCATCATATAAGGAGGCCATGACTACATCTGATGGAGCACATTGACGTAAGCCTTGTAGTAAGAAATACAGTCCCACCTAGACAACGGCACATGGGAGGTGACTGAGCGTCCACCAAGATACAAGGTGATCAAGTGCAAGTGGGTGTTCAAGAAGAAGCGGGGAGCAGATGACAACCTGGAAAAGTACAAGGCGAGGCTGGTCGCCAAGGGTTACTCGCAATAGGAAGGCATTGAATACACAGAAACCTTTACTCATGTTGTAAAGTTTGCCTCTGTGCGCACGCTCCTTTCTTATGCAGCAACTGAGGACATCGAGATTTCCCACATGGATGTCAAGACAACATTCTTGAACAGTGACTTGAAGGAGGAGATCTACATGGAACAGCCTGAGGGATTTGTCATGGATGGCCAGGGATACCTGGTTTGCAAGCTGCAAAAGTCGCTGTACGGCCTCAAGTAAGCATCGCGTGCTTGGAACCAAAAGTTGGATGCGGTGCTGTATTGCATGGGATTTGAGCGTAGCGACTGTGACTACAACGTGTATCGCGAGCAGCATGACCATGTGATCATCATCATCATTGTCTATGTGGATGACATGCTCCTGCAGGAACAGCATGTCTGCACTGCAGGAATTCAAGGAGGCAATGCGAGAGCACTTCCAGATGTCTGATCTCGGGGAACCATTATACTTCCTCTGTATCCAGATTACGCGTGACCGCAAATCACGCTCTCTCTCACTGTAGCGGAGCCGCTACATCAAGGATGTCTTGCAGCGGTTCGGCATGGCAGAGGCTAAACCCATTGGCACGCCGCTGGAGATGTGGCAGTACCTCGTGAGCTTCAAATCCTGGGGACCGCAAGCCCATCATTGGACATGTGTTCCTCAAGCGACAGGTGGTCGTGGCCACCTCAAGCACGGAAGCTGAGTATGCTCGGCTTCTTACCGATCCACACCTCGTATGGCATCATCTGCTCTAGCGACTTAGTTGGACTGTAGTTCTTGATATAGAATATTCTACTAACAGCGTCGGCCCAAAAGTCCTAGGTCAGCTGAGCTGCGTGCAGCATGGAGCACGCTGACTCAACGATGGTGTGGTTGGCACGTTTTGCTACACCGTTCTGCTACGACGAGTATGGTGCAGTACATTGCACCTTGATGCCAGGTGCTGCAAGGTAGTCTTAGAAGTCCTTGCTCAGGTATTCTCCTCCACGGTCGATGCACAGCGCCTTGATCTTCTTACCGGTCCGGTTCTTCACCATGGACTTGAACTCCTTAGACCTGTCAAAGCAATGGTCCTTGGAAGTAAGGAGATGCACAACAGTGTAATGGCTGGAATCATCAAGAAATATTAGGAAGTACCTAGAGCCTTCAAAGCTCTAGGTCTACATCAGGCCATACAAGAGTGTGTGGACCAGCTCCAGCACCTCCTTCGCATGCTCTCCTTGTCCCGAGAATGCCTCGTAATGTTGTTTTCCCTCCAAATAGACGATGCAAAACTACTGGTCAAAGTTTGAAATGGTGGATAACTCACGCACCATTTGCTTTGTTTGAAGCTGTTGCAAAGTGCGCATACAGATGTGGTCATAGTGCGCATACCAGATTTCACAATCACTCGCTTACACCACTGTTGTAAGACTCTGCTCACGCGGGATCTTGGTTGTCCCCAACAGGCGGTACATATCGCCTTCAACGACCTGGCCAACTCCTCTCCTGTTTCCCTTTCGAGGATGTAGCCATAGTCGTCGTCAAAGATGACTCATAGTCCTGTGTTGGTGAGAAGAATCTGAGAGGACATTGAATGCAGCATCAATTAGATACTGTACGCCATGGAATAGTCCCACTTTAATACTTCATGGTGTCTCCAACCACATCTCCACAATCCTAATCCCCTTAGCATACACCACTTAGCCATGGAGGCTGAGGCTCACACACTAGAGTCCATAATCTCACACAAGGGAGGAAATCAGCCTAGCAATCAGGCTGACCAGTCACACACGACCTAGAGAGCTAGAAAATGCTCTCATGAAACACTCCTAGCGGTCACATCATCCACAAACCCATGGAGAATCGCCATGTGTCCATGGCTAGCACATAAGGATCTCACCTCACCTAAAAAGTAAGGAGAGGTACCTTTATCCTAGTCAGCACACTCTGACAAGGCAATCCTAGGACCAAGGACCTTTTTGCACATTTCTCCCATCAGGTCTTGACTCTGGACCTCTTGCCTTTTTCTTTTCTCAGGCTAAGGCATGCAGCCATTACCCATGGCCACCCACACATCGGCGGTCCATGACCCCGGAAACTTCGAAAATTCGTCTCCCAATCCAACCGTTGGATCGGCCTGAAACTTGGACCGTAGATAACTTGCCACCTGATCTTCCCAATGATGAAGTTGGATTGACGATCGGAGCAAGCATCTGGTAGTTTCTTGGAACTTGCTCTTGTGGACCTGAAACTGAGACGGATGGCTCCTTCCCCAATAATCGCCCACTTTACCGTAGTCAGAGTGGGCTGAGTCCACATGCCTTCATGCAGAACTACTGTTTCTCACCAGTCACTGGCTTGGTGCAGAAATCAGCGACCTGCCTGCTGGTTGGAGTAAACTCCAGCTTGATAGCACCCTCCTGTACCATGTGCCTGATGAAGTGATATGCGATGTCAATGTGCTTGGTGCGTGCATGGTGCTCTGGATTCTTGGCAAGTGCGATTGCGCTGTGGTTGTCGACGCTCACAGGAACTGGAACTACTGCACTCCCATTCATCTCCGCCCTGAGACGTTGAAGCCAAACTGCTTCTTTCGCTCCAAAACTGAGAGAGACGTACTCAGCTTCCGTGCTTGAGGTGGCCACGACCACCTACCGCTTGCTGCACCAGCTGATGGCTGCACCATTCATGAGGAACACGTGTCCAGAGATGGGCTTGCGGTCCTCAGGGTTTGAAGCGCAATCTGTGTCTGTCGTTGCCATTGTACGTGATGTCGATGTTGATGGTTCCAGCAAGGTAGCGGAATATCCGCTTCATGTTTTGTGGTGCTCAGGTCCGGGGTTCGTCATGTGCTGGCTCACAGCGCTCACAGCTTGTGCGAAGTCCGGCCTGGTTGCCACCATCAGGTACATGAGACTGCTCACGGTGCTCTGGTACTTCTGCCACTCAGCTACATACGCTTCTCCACTAAAACTCACGAGGTTCTGCCGCGTCTCCAGCGGCATACCAATGGATTTAGCCTCTGTCATGCCAAACCGCTGCAAGACATCCTTGATGTAGCGGCTTTGCTGCAGCAAGAGAGAGCGTGATTTGCGGTCATGCCTGATCTGGTTACCGAGGAAGTATGATGCTTTCCCGAGATCAGACATGTGGAAGCGCTCTTGCATGGCCTCCTTGAACTCTTGCAGTGCAGACATGCTATTGAGGGGAGGAGCATATCATCCACATAGACAATGATGATGAGGATCTCATGCTCATGCTGCCAGCGATACACGCTGTAGTCACACTCGCTGCTTTCAAACCCCATGCACTCTAGCGCCGCATCCAACTTCTGATTCCAAGCATGCGACGCTTGCTTGAGGTCGTACAACGACTTTTTGTAGCTTGTAAACCAGGTGCTCCTGGCCATCCATGACGAACCCCTCTGGCTGCTACATGTAGATCTCCTCCTCCAAGTCACCGTACAAGAATGTTGTGTTGACATCCATGTGGTGAATCTCGAAGTCCTCAGCTATTGCATAAGAAAGGAGCGTGCGTACAGAGGCAAACTTTACAATAGGAGCAAAGGTTTCCATGTAGTCAATGTCTTCCTGCTGCGAGTAGCCCTTGGCGACCAGCCTCGCCTTGTATTTTTCGAGGTTGCCATCTGTTCCGCGCTTCTTCTTGAACACCCACTTGAACTCCTAGACGCTTTGTCAGCTCCCACGTGCCGTTGACCAGCTGCGACTGTATCTCTTGCTGCACGGCTTGCGCCCAATCTGCTGCATCAGGTACAGCCATGGACTCCTATGACACTGGCTCATCTGAATCTGCTGCAACTGCGACGTTCATCTGCTCTGGTTTCTACAGCATCCAAAAATGGCCGCGCTCACCAGGCTTGTAGTGTACCCTAAGAGGATATCTGCGACCTGGTGCTGGAGCGTTCACGGGCAGCTAGCGCTGTGCTGCTGGCACAACTGTTGCTACACGTGGTACGGCATCTTCTTCCTCTGCTTTTGCCGACGAGGCCGCTGTATTTGCTACATCAGACATGGGAGAATAGACTGGTTCTCCCACTGTCACAGTGGAGGAAGGATCAGCAGAGACTGGGTCATGAAGGATATCTGCTCCTACTGCCTCGTCAGCTACTGCTTCTGTTGCGTCTTCACAGACAATGTTGGTGCTGATGATGTTGCTCTCGTTGAAGACGATATCCCTCGAGATAATGACGTGGCCTGTATCCCTCTAATAGAGGCGATACGCCTTGCTTGCCACGTCGTAGCCAATCATCAACATCTGCCACTCTTTGCGTCCCACTTTTGCCGTTTCTCCTTTGGCACGTGTATGTGCGCTAAGCTGTCAAACGCACGAAGATGACCCACGTTCGGCTTCCTGTCAAACCACGCCTCGTATGGCATCATCTGCTCTTGGACCTTGGTTGGACTGCGGTTCTTGATGTACACCGCAGTGCTCACTGCTTCCGCCCAAAAGTCGTAAGTGAGCCGAGCCGTGTGCGGCATGGAGCGCACCGACTCAACGATGGTACGGTTGGCGTATTATGCTACGCCATTCTGCTGCGGCGAGTATGGCGCGGTGCGCTGTGCCTTCATGCCTGCTGCTGCGAGGTAGTCCTAAAACTCCTTGCTCAGGTACTCTTCAACGCGGTCATTACACAGTACCTTGATTTTCTTGCCAGTCTGGTTCTCCACCATGGCCTTGAACTCCTTGAACCTGTCAAAGAACTGGTCCTTGGAGGAAAGGAAGTACACAGCACTGTAACAGCTGAAATTATCAATGAAGGTGAGAAAATACCTAGAGCCTCCAAAGCTCAAGGTCTGCATCGGGCCACACAAGTCTGTGTGGACCAGCTCCAGCACCCCCTTTGTGCACTCCCCTCCTCCAGAGAACGCCTCGCGATGCTGCTTCTCTTCCAAACAGCCGATACACAACAGCTGCTCAAAGTTAGAGATGGTCGGTAACTCACGCACCATCTGCTTTGTTTGAAGTTGCTCGAAGGCACGCATGCTGATGCGGCCGTAGCACGCATGCTAGCTTTCGCCATCTGTGGCCTGCACCACTGCTGCAAGACTCTGCTCGTACAGGATCTTCGTCGCCCCCTGCTGGTGGTACATATTGCCTTCCTTCACCGACTTGGCCAACTCCTCTCCCCTTTCCTTGTCGAGGATGTAGTCATAGTCGTCGTCAAAGACGACGTGCAGTCCTGTGTTTGTGAGAGAGGACACTAAAAGAAGGTTGAACGCAGTACCAGGCATATACAATACACCATGAACACTCCCACTTCAATGCCACGCGGGGTCTCCAACCACATCTCCACAATCCTATTCCCCTCAGTATACACCACCCGATCATCACCCAAAGCGATAGGACGGGGAGGGATGGACAGCAACTGCGTAAACCACTCCCTGTGATGTGTCAGGCTCTTGGTACATCCTGAGTCCTCACCATGCAAGATCTGCCTTTTCCACCTGCGACATGTCAGATTTCGCCATGAAGAGACGGTCGCACACCTCCTTGGCCACATTCATGTTGCCTAAGTGGCGCATACTAACCTGATTTTGCTGCTGCTACTGTTGCTGACGCTGCTGTGACTGTTGCTGCTGCTGCTGTGGAGGTTGCTGCTTTTGCTCATCCTGCTGCTGCTCTGTCTGGTCCCTCTTTTTGGTAATAGTTGCACTTGCCCTTCTTCTTGCCTCCCTGCTGTCCAGAGTACAGCTGCTGCTGGTTGCATGAGTCCATCGCCATGAAAGCTACTTCACTGCTGCTGCTGCTGCCATTGCGCTTTGTGGCATTGCAACGCAGCTCTACTTGCACCAAGTGCATACAGATGAAGTCGAGGTCGAGAGTAGGCTGGCACTCCGTCTCTCAGACGGTGTCATAGCTCGTTGGGAGTCCCTTCTGCAAGAGAAGGACGAAGCGCGTGTCTTCCACAGGGTTGCCGGCCGTTTTCAGCTGCTTCGCGAGCTCCTTTGCCCCGTTCAAGTACGCCTCCATTGTTGGGAAAGGAGCCATCCGGCTCAATTTCAGGTCCACAGGAGCAAGTTCGAGGAAACTTCCTGATGCCTGCTATGATCGTCAATCCATCTTCTCTATCGGAAAGATCAGGTGGCAAATAATCTACAGTCCAAGTTTCAGGCCGATCCAACGGTTGGATTGGGAGATGAATTTTCAAGTTTCGGGGGTCATGGACCGTCGATGTCTGGGTGGCCCTGGGTGATGGCTCCATGCCTTAGCCTGAGAAAAGAAAAAGGCAAGAGGTCCAGGGTCAAGACCTGATGGGAGAAATATCCAAAAAGGTCCTTGGTCTTAGGATTGCCTTGTCAGAGTGT
>SZWC01010951.1:55226-66516 GCA_023375785.1 Penium margaritaceum
CTGACTAGGATAAAGGTACCTCTCCTTACTTTTTAGGTGAGGTGAGATCCTTGTGTGCTAGCCATGGACACATGGCGATTCTCCATGGGTTTGTGGATGATGTGATCACTAGGAGTATGCCATGAGAGCATTCTCTAGCTCTCAAGGTCGTGTGTGACTGGTCAGCCTGATTGTTAGGCTGATTTCCTCCCTTATGTGAGATTGTGGACTCTAGTGTGTGAGCCTTAGCCTCCATTGCTAAGTGGTGTGGCTTGTGAGAGGGCTGACTTGCCCAAGCTCTAGCTCTATATGTACTCCATCATTTTGAGTGATTCAATAACCATTCTTCAGCACAAGTGATGCCCTTTCAGTCCCACATGCTCGCTGTTCCAAGGCTCCCTCTCTCCTCCACATCCAACATCCATCCCTTTGCCACCCTGCATTTTCAACGTCATCATCTTCTCCTCCAAAAGCATGAGGAATGCAGGATCCTTGCTCTCCTACTTCTTACACAACGTGTCCCACCCCTCTTTTGCAGTAGCCTTGTCATTCACGTACTAAAGATGCGGGGTGGAGATGGTATTGACAAGCAGCCTGTAAGCCTGCCTGTCCTTCTTCCACTCCTTATATGTCGCCGCTGCAGTTGCAGATGAACTTGTATCTGCTGTACCCTTTTGCGGCGTCACCCCTTCCACCACGTGTGCTGCGGTGATGCCTTTTGCCTGTGGAGGTAGAGTGTACTCAGTGTAGAAGATGCAAGTTCATCTACAACTGTACCAGCAACATATGAGTGGAAAAAGAAAGACAGACAGGCCTATAGGCTGCTTGTTAATACCATCTCCAATCCGCATCTTCAGTACGTGAGTGACAAGGCCATCGTCAGAGGAGTGGGATACGTGCAAGAAGTAAGAGAGCAAGGATCCTGCATTCCTCATGCTTTTGGAGAAGAAGATGATGACACTGAAAATGCAAGTTGGTGAAGGGATGGAGGCGTATCTAGACTAGACAAAGGAGCAGGCGAAGTAGTTGAGAGAAGCCGACAACCCTGTGGAAGAGACGTACTCCATCCTCCTCTTGCTGAGGGGACTCCCAACCAGCCACGACACGGTGCGAGAGACGCTGGAGTGCCTACCTAATCTCGACCGCGACTTCATCTGCACACACCTTGTGCAGGTGGAATTGCATTGTAATGCAGAAAAACATAATGACAACGGCAGCAGTGAAGCAGTTTTTGTCACCACGAGCTCACGCAACCAGCAGCAGTATCAGCAGTCTGGGCAGTAGAGATGCAAGAAGAAAAGCAAATGCCACTATTGGTAGAAAGAGAGACACCACAAAAAGGAGTATTTCAAGCTCAAGAGGGACCAGAAAGAGCAGTAGTAGCAGCAATAAAAGCAGCAGTCTCCACGGTAGGATCAACAGTCACAACCGCGTCAGCAGCAGAAGTAGCAGCAGTAAAACCAGAGTGGTGTGTGCCACTTTGGCAATATGAAGGTGGCCAAGGAGGTGCGCGATCGTCTCTTAATGGCGAAGTCTGACATGTCGCAGGAGGAGAAGGCAAAGCTTGCATGGTACAAGGACTCAGGATATACCAAGAGCCTGATGCATCACAAGGAGTTACCATCCCTTCCTGTCCTATTGTAATGAGTAATGATCAGATGGTGTATGCTAGGGGGATTGGGATTGTGGAAATGTGGTTGGAGTCCCCGCGAGGCATTGAAGTGAGAGTGTTCCATGGTGTATTATAAGTACCTGATGCTGCATTCAACCTCCACTCAATCTCCTCTCTTACCAACATAGGACTACGCGTCATCTTTGTCGATGACTATGGCTACATCCTCAACAGGGACACTGGAGAGGAGATGACCAGGTCGGTGAAGGAGGGCGACATGTACCTCCTGCTAGGGTCGACCAAGATCCCGCGTATAAAGAGTTTTGCAATAGTAGTGGAGGCAACAAATGGCGAGATCTGGCATGCGTGCTATGGGTACATCGGCATGCGCGCCTTGTAGCAGCTTCAAGCAAAGAAAATATTGCATGGCATGTCGACCATTTCCGACTTTGAGCAGCAGTTGTGCATCGGCTGTTTGGAAGGGAAGCAGCATCGCGATATGTTCTCTAGAGCAGGAGAGCGTGCAAAAGAGGTACTGGAGCTGGTCCACACATACTTATATGGTCTGATGCAGACCCATAGCTTTGGAGGCTCTAGGTATTTTATGAGCTTTATTGATGATTTTACCCGTTCCACTACTGCGTACTTCCTTGCTTTGAAGGACAAGTGCTTGAACAGGTTCAAGGAGTTTAAGACAATGGTGGCGAACCAGACTGGCAAGAAAATCAAGGCATTGTGGAGCGACCGCGTTAGAGAGTACCTAAGCAAGGAGTTCTAGGACTACCTCAAAGCAGCTGGCAAGAAAATCAAGGTGCAATGCACTATGCCATATTTACTACAGTAGAACAATATAGCAGAATACACCAATCACACGATCGTTGAGTCGGCATACTCCATGCTGCACGCGGCTCGGTTGACCTATGATTTCTTGGCTAAAGCCGTGAGTACTGTAGTCTACATAAAAAACCGGAGTCCAACAAAAGCGCTGGAGCAGATGACGCCGTTCGAATTGTGGTTTGGCAAGAAGCCGAGTGTGGATCATCTTCGTGTGTTTGACAGCTTGGCACATATGTACGTGCTGTTGGGAAAGGAGCCATCCGGCTTAGTTTCAGGTCCACAGGAGCAAGTTCCAGGAAAATTCCAGATGCCTACTCCGATCATTGATCCATCTTCACCATTAGAAAGATCAGGTAGCAAATTATCTACGGTCTAAGTTTCAGGCCGATCCAACGGTCGAATTGGGAGATATGAGTTTTCAAAGTTTCTAGGGTCATGGACCGCCGATATTTGGGTGGCCATGGGTGATGGCTCCATGCCTTAGCCTGAGAAAAGAAAAAGGCAAGAGGTCCAGGGTCAAGACCTGATGGGAAAATATCGGAAAAGGTCCTTGGTCTTAGGATTTCATTGTCAGAGTGTGTTGACTAGGATATGTTATGTTCTGTGTATGCCGTTGGTCCAATCAGGGAAAGATTTAGACTGGATATGCACTGCGCTTGTAGCGCAAGTCCCCCAGCGACACGAAGAGAGGCTGAGAGAGACAAGGCATGCACTGCTCATCCTTGTGGAGTAAGTCCCCTTGGTCTACTCTTGGTAGTTTACCTGGTACATGCTTCTTAGGACAACTGCCTACAGCCTAGTGGGTCAAGGCGCCATCTCGTAAGTGAGAGGTCCGGGGTCGAATCCCGCTAGGACCAATTTTTCTTTGTGACGAAAAAGGGATAAGGAAGCTTCCTAGAAGCCCCTAAGGGCCAAGGTGGATCAAGCGCCACTTGGCGGTCACAGAGGGTGCCTTGTCATCAAAGCTGATGACAATGTCTAGGGTGGCCTTGGGGAGAGGCCCCTCTAAGGAGCCATTGGGAGCACTGACCAGAGACTATATAAGGCCTGTCATTTGCATGTGATGATATCATCATCTCTTACTCTTGAGACTTGGGAGAAAACTAATCCCTTGTTGGCCACCAAAAAAGAGGGTAAGGAACAAGTGCAAGTGCACACTTTGGTGTGTAGCATTGCCAGTTGGATGAGAGTTTAGAACACTCTCCGGCCACGGTTAAGACAAGCAAAGTGAACTTTTCAGTATGGAAACACCACTCCGTGGGTGATCTCTACCTTGGTTGAAATACCAAGGACGGTCGGCGGTTTGTCTTTCGGCGCCGTTTACTCTAGACCGTGGCCAAGTACGGAGTGACAAAGGCTTATGGGCCCACACTGATTGGGAAACTTGATTCTTTGTACCACCGCTCAGTTCACGTGACAGGTACCTCCGCAGCAGACAAGACACCACTGCTCTATCTACTTCATCGTCGGTCCCCTTGGACCAAGGTATGCATTGTGAGAGACCTGACGCGGGTTCGACCCGTGGTCCACTTTTTTGCTCTCTACGGACAAGGAACGAGGATACGCTCTACCATTCTTGGTATGACCCTCGAGTCCTAAGCTGGTTACGCTCTGCCCTTGTGGGTACGACCCCATGTCTGTATGAGCACTTCCTCCACAATAGCTAGGAGATCATCGGCTGGAGGGGTATGCAACGGACTGCACCTTGAAAATCTGTAGCAGTCATCAGCCTCATCAGCCTACATCCGCCTCAACGAAGCAGAACAGCAGAGACTAAGTGAGCATCCTTAACCATACCGCAATCATGCCGGGGGGTCAAGAGATCGTTCCAGTCACCTCACGGCCCACCGAGTTCGGTGCGGCCAACGCCATTACACGCTTCGATGGCAAAGCCTTCAGCACGTGGAAATGGCAGTTTGAGATGGTGATGCGCGTGCGCGGGTATCTCTACATGCTGAAACGGATAGAGGTAGCACTAGAGGACGAGGCAAGCGCGGAAGACGCAGGGTGGCAAGAGCGGAATGACATCGCTCTCGCACTCCTCGTCACGTCCATAAGCCCCTCCCTAATCTCCCACTTCGAGGGGTGCACGACGGCAGCCGAGGCTTATACCAAGCTGACGAATGTGTACCAATCAACTTCCCTCACCAATCGACTCTTCATCTTGCAGCGCCTCATCGGGCTGCGGATGGACGAGGGGAATCCATCTCGGACTTCCTCCAGCAGTTCGAAGGACTGCTTCAAGAAGCCCACGCCATGTCTTGGCAGCTCGACCAATAGATGCAGGCCATGATTCTCCTCATGGCCTTTCCGCCAAGCTGGAGCCCCATGATCACCACCTTGGGTGGTTGGGAGGAGTCGGAGTTCACGTACCCTCGTGTCTCCGAGTTTGTCCGGAACGAGGCCATGCGGCGCAACAACGGAGTCATCAATAATGCCGCGTACGCGAGTGGCTTGGGAGGCACCTCCTCTCATTGCAACAACAGAGGCAGTGGCGGCGGGAAGAGCGGCAAGAAAAAGGGTAAGTGCCACAACTGTGGCAAGGCGGGGCATTGGGTGCGGGAATGTCGTGCACCAAAGAAGGAAGGAAGTGGTGGTGGGAGCAGCAACGTGAGTAAGAAGGTGGACTCGACGTCCACAAACATGATGGCCGAGAGCAAAGCCCCTTTCAAGGGCTCTATGCTGCTGCAGCCGGGAGCCTTCGGGCTCAACAGTGGCACGGACTACCACACCTCTCGCGAGGCATGTGGCTTCTTGTCCCCCACACTGTCCACGGCCAAGTTCCGGTGCGCCAACGGCGGCATCGAGTATGCGGCTGGTGAGGGAGAGAAGGTCATTCACACGCGGCTCAACGGAGCCGACAATGAGTTGCGGCTGCAGAATGTCATCTACATGCCAACTTTTGCCGCAAACCTCCTCTCCGTCTCGCGGATTACGGATCACGCATGTTGGAAATGGAGGAGAGAGGGAGCCTTGGAGCAGCGAGCATGTGTGATTGGAAGGGCATCATTTGTGCTGAAGAATGGTTGTTCAATCACTCAAAATGATGGAGTACATATAGAGCTAGAGCTTGGGCAAGTCAGCCCTGTCACAAGCCACACCACTTAGCCATGGAGGCTAAGGCTCACACACTAGAGTCCACAATCTCACACAAGGGAGGAAATCAGCCTAACAATCAGGCTGACCACTCACACACGACTTAGAGAGCTANTGGAGGAGAGAGGGAGCCTTGGAGCAGCGAGCATGTGTGATTGGAAGGGCATCACTTGTGCTGAAGAATGGTTGTTCAATCACTCAAAATGATGGAGTACATATAGAGCTAGAGCTTGGGCAAGTCAGCCCTCTCACAAGCCACACCACTTAGCCATGGAGGCTAAGGCTCACACACTAGAATCCATAATCTCACACAAGGGAGGAAATCAGCCTAGCAATCAGGCTGACCACTCACACACGACCTAGAGAGCTAGAGAATGCTCTCATGGCACACTCCTAGTGGTCACATAACCCACAAACCCATGGAGAATCGCCATGTGTCCATGGCTAGCACACAAGGATCTCACCTCACCTAAAAAGTAAGGAGAGGTACCTTTATCCTAGTCAGCACACTCTGACAAGGCAATCCTAAGACCAAGGACCTTTTTGGATATTTCTCCCATCAGGTCTTGACCCTGGACCTCTTGCCTTTTTCTTTTCTCAGGCTAAGGCATGGAGCCATCACCCATGCCCACCCAAACATCGACGGTCCATGACCCCCGAAACTTTGAAAATTCATATCTCCCAATCTGACCGTTGGATCGGCCTGAAACTTTGACCGTAGATAATTTGCCACTGGATCTTTCCAATGGTGAAGAAAGATCGACGATCGGAGCAGGGATCTGGAAGTTTCCTGGAACTTGCTCCCGTGGACCTGAAATTGAGCCGGATGGCTCCTTTCCCAACAATCTCCCACTTTGCCGCAGTCAGAGTGGGCTGAGTCCACATGCCTTCATGCAGAACTGCTGCTTCTCACGGGTCACTGGCTTGGTGCAGAAATCAGCAACCTGCTTGCTCGTTGGAGTAAACTCCAGCTTGATAGCACCCTCCTGCACCATGTGCCTGATGAAGTGATATACGATGTCAATGTGCTTGGTGCGTGCATGGTGCTCAGGATTCTTGGCGAGTGCGATTGCGCTCTGGTTGTCGACGCGCACAGGAACTGGAACTGCTACACTCCCACTCATCTTTGCCATGAGACACTGGAGCCAAACTGCTTCCTTGGCTCCAAAACTGAGAGATACGTACTCAGCTTCTGTACTCGAGGTGGCCACGACCACCTGCCGCTTGCTGCACCAGCTGATGGCTCCACCATTCATGAGGAACACATATCCAGAGATGGACTTGCGGTCCTCAGGGTTTGAAGCCCAATCTGCGTTTGTGTAGCCGATGATGCTGTTGTCATTGCCGTTGTAGGTGATGCCAATGTTGATGGTTCCAGCAAGGTAGCGGAAGATCCGCTTCACTACCTTCTGGTGCTCCGGTCTGGGATTAGCCATGTGCTGGCTCACAGCGCTCACAGCCTGTGTGAGGTCCGGCCTGGTTGCCACCATCAGGTACATGAGACTGCCGACGGCGCTCTGGTACTTCTGTCGCTCAGCTGCATTTGCTTCTCCATTGAAGCTCACGAGGTACTGCCGCGTCTCCAGCTACGTGCCGATGAGTTTTGCATCTTCCACGCCGAACCGCTGCAAAACATCCTTGATGTAGCGGCTCTGCTGCAGCGAGAGAGAGTGTGACTTGCGGTCACGCACGATCTGGATACCGAGGAAGTATGATGCCTCCCCGAGATCAGACATCTGGAAGCGCTCCTGCATGGCTTCCTTGAACTCCTGCAGTGCAGACATGCTGTTTCAAAGGAAGAGCATGTCATCCACATAGACAATGATGATGAGGATCTCATGCTCATGCTGCCAGCGATACACGCTGTAGTCACATTCGCTGCGCTCAAACCACATACACTGCAACGCCGCATCCAACTTCTGGTTCCAAGCACGCGACGCTTGCTTGAGGCCATACAGCGACTTCTGCAGCTTGCAGACCAGGTGCTCCTGGCCATCCATGACGAACCCCTCCGGCTCCATGTAAATCTCCTCCTCCAAGTCACCATTCAAGAATGCCGTCTTGACATCCATGTGGTGAACCTCAAAGTCCTCAGCTGCTGCATAAGAGAGGAGCGTGCGCACAGAGGCAAACTTTGCAACGGGGGCAAACGTTTCTGTGTAGTCGATGCCCTCCTGCTGCGAGTAGCCCTTGGCGACCAGCCTCGCCTTGTACTTTTCCAGGTTACCATCTGCTCCCCGCTTCTTCTTGAAGACCCACTTGCACTTGATCACTTTACGTCCAGGTGGACGCTCACTCAGCTCCCACGTGCCGTTGTCCAGCTGCGACAATATCTCTTGCTATACGGCTTGCGCCCAATTTGCTGCATCCGCTGCAGCCATGGCCTCCTTGTATGATGTTGGCTCATCTGAATCTGCTGCAACTGCAACGTTCATCTGTTCTGGTTTATGCAGCATCCAGAAATGGCCGCGCTCACCAGGCTTGTAACGCACCCTAAGAGGGTACCTCCGACCTGGAGCTGGAGCGTTAGCAGGCGGCTGACGCGGTGCGGCGGGCACAACTGCTTCTGCTGGTGGTGTTACATCTCCCTCCTCTACTTCTGCCGATGAAGCTGCTGTATCTCCTGCATCAGACATGGGAGAGTAGAGTGATTCTCCCACTGTCACAGTAGAGTAAGGATCGGGAGAAACTGGGTCAGGAAGAATTTCTGCTCCCACTGTCTCGTCAGCTGCTGTTTCTGTTGCCTCTTCACACACAATGTTGGTGCCGATGACGTTGCTCTCATTGAAGACGACATCCCTGGAGATGATGACGTGGCCTGTATCCCTCTCGTAGAGGCGATACGCCTTGCTTGCCACGTCGTAGCCAATCATCAGCATCTGCGCACTCTTCGCGTCCCACTTTTGCCGCTTCTCCTTTGGCACGTGCATGTGCGCCAAGCTGCCAAACGCGCGAAGATGACCCACGCTCGGCTTCTTGCCGAACCACGCCTCGTACGGCGTCATCTGCTCCAGCGCCTTAGTTGGACTACGGTTCTTGATGTAGACTGCAGTGCTCAAAGCTTCAGCCCAGAAGTCGTAGGTCAGCCGAGCCGCGTGCAGCATGGAGCGTGCCGACTCCACAATGGTACGGTTGGCGCGTTCTGCTACGCCGTTCTGCTGCGGCGAGTACGGCGCGGTACGCTGCGCCTTGATGCCAGCTGCTGCGAGGTAGTCCTAGAACTCCTTGCTTAGGTATTCTCCACCGCGATCGCTGCGCAGCGCCTTGATCTTCTTGCCGGTCTGGTTCTCCATCATGGCCTTGAACTCCTTGAACCTGTCAAAGCACTGGTCCTTGGAGGAAAGGAAGTACACAGCAGTGTAACGGCTGAAATCATCAATGAAGGTGAGAAAATACCTAGAGCCTCCAAAGCTCTGGGTCTGCATCGGTCCGCACAAGTCCGTGTGGACCAGCTCCAACACCCCTTTTGCACGCTCCCCTGCTCCAGAGAACGCCTCGCGGTGCTGCTTCCCCTCCAAACAGCCAATGCATAACTGCTGCTCAAAGTTAGAGATGGTAGGTAGGTCACGCACCATCTGCTTTGCTTGAAGCTGCTGTAAGGCGCGCATGCCGATGTGGCCGTAGCGTGCATGCCAGATCTCGCCATCTGTCGCCTGTACCACTGCTGCAAGACTCTGCTCACGCGGGATCTTGGTCGCCCCCAGCAGGCGGTACATGTCGCCCTCCTTCACCGACTTGGCCAACTCCTCTCCTGTTTCCTTGTCGAGGATGTAGCCCTAATCATCGTCAAAAACGACGCGCAGTCCTGTGTTTGTGAGAGAGGACACTGAGAGAAGGTTGAACGCAGCATGAGGCACATACAGCACGCCATGGAACACTCCCACTTCAATGCCACGCGGGGTCTCCAACCATATCTCCACAATCCCAATCCCCTCAGCATACACCACTCGATCATCACCCAAAGCAATCAGACGGGGGGGAATGGAGAGCAGCTGCGTGAACCACTCCTTGTGGTGCGTCAGACTCTTGGTACACCTCGAGTCCTTGTACCACGCCAGATCTGCCTTTTCCTTCTGCGACATGTCAGACTTTGCCATGAAAGGGTGGTCGCGCACCTCCTTGGCAACGTCCATGTTGCCAAAATGGCGCACGCTAGTCTGGTTCTGCTGCTGCTGCTGCTGCTGGCGTTGTTGTGACTGCTGCTGCTGTTGCTGTGGAGATTGCTGCTTTTGCTGCTGCTGCTGCTGCTGCTCCTTCTGGTTCCTCTTGAACTTGAAGCACTCTTTCTTGTAGTGCCCCTCTTTCTGGCAATAGTGGTACTTGCCCTTCTTCTTGCCTCTCTGCTGCCCGGACTGCTGCTGCTGCTGGTTGCGTGAGCCCATGGCCATGAAAGCTGCTTCACTATTGCTGCCGCCATTGCGCTTTGCTGCATTACGACACAATTCCACCTGCACCAGGTGTGTGTAGATGAAGTCGAGGTCGAGAGTTGGCTCGCACTCCAGCGTCTCTCGCACCGTGTCGTAGCTGGTTGGGAGTCCCCTTAGCAAGAGGAGGATGAAGCGCGTCTCTTCCACAGGGTTGCCGGCCACTCTCAGCTGCTTCGCCAGCTCCTTGGCCCTGTCCAGATACGCCTCCATCCCTTCACCACCCTGCATTTTCAGCGCCATCATCTTTTCCTCCAAAAGCATGAGGAATGCAGGATCCTTGCTCTCATACTTCTTGCACAATGTGTCCCACCCCTCCTTTGCAGTAGCCTTGTCACTCACGTACTGAAGATGCGGGTTGGAGATGGTGTTGACAAGCAACTTATAGGCCTGCCTGTCCTTCTTCTTCCACTCCTCATATGTCGCTGGTACAGCTGCAGAAGAACCCGCATCAGCTGCACTCTTTTGCGGCGTCTTCCCCGCCACCACCTGCGCTGCGGTGATGCCTTTTGCCTGTGGAACTGGAGCCGGCTCGTCGCCGCTCACCACCTCCCACAAGCCCCTCTCCTCCAAAAGGAGGCGAGTACGGATCTTCCAAAACGTGAAGTTGGCGCGTCCCTCCAGCCTCTCCAAAGGCTGGGCTGCTGTCAGAACGCCAGCTGCTGCCATTTTGAGCCTTGGTGATGCTCAGCGCTGCCCTTGGATGGCGGCGCTACCCCTGCTTCTGCTGCTGCTTCTGCCAGAAATCTGTCTGACAGAAAATGGACTGTAGATGCCAGAAGACTGGGAATTTTTTAAAACTGAGCCCACCACTGGAAAATTCAGCTCAAAACCTTTCAGATCGACCCATAAAACAGGGTCATGAACAGGGGATTGCAAAAGATATGCCCTCTTGAAAACAGGGTATGCTTCTGCTCCTACTCCAACTCAGGCCAGCCAGCTTGTAAACGGCGTTTCTCCCAAACGAATCGATGGAATGCAAATATTTTTGCTTCAATGGAAAGCTTAGGAAAGATACTACAATTCGCACGTGCCACTTTTTAAATTTGACACAGAAACGAGAGAGTTATGGTCATCACAAGGTGACAGTCTTACTCATAGAGAAGAGTGTAGCCCTGGCCGACCTCGTTGAAAAGCTTGTCTTCTGAACTTGAAGATCCAGTGGTCGATCGTCAAATTTGGTGAAGGGTTCACCCCAACCTGTCACTCTCAAAGTGACGGCCTGTGCTGGCTAAAAGTGGCAGAACTTGGCTCTGATACCAAATGTTGGAAATGGAGGAGAGAGGGAGCCTTGGAGCAGCGAGCATGTGTGATTGGAAGGGCATCACTTGTGCTGAAGAAT
>SZWC01010952.1:0-37060 GCA_023375785.1 Penium margaritaceum
TTGTCTGCCTTTGCAAGAACCCGCACGTACTGACATGGTCCAGCCACCATTCTCAAAGCGGACCTGCAGGCCTTGGGAGATAAGAGAGGAAACATAGAGGAGGTTAGCTGCCAGCCCCGGAACATGGAGTACCTCCTCCACACAATGTTCACGTGCTTCTCCTGGACAGAAGCAAAAAATATAACTTCACCCTCACCCACTGCCATCTGCACATGATTGACACAGATGTACACGTGACAAGGTTCAACAGCGGTGTACACAACCAACCACTCCCGGTGATTGGTCATGTGGCGAGTGGCTCTTCAGTTGATGATCCATAACAAGGCAGTGTTGGAGGAGATGTGAAGGTTCCGGATCGTGCTCACGAATCCACTTTCCCAATCAGCAGCATTGGCGGAGGCGTCGGACTGTTTCCCCACTCCCACCCCAGTCGCAAGATCTACCTTCTTCTTCCAACATTCGTGCACCCAATGGCCTGGTTTCTTGCAGTGATGGCACTTGCCCTTCTTCTTCCCTCCAGCTCCACTACCATTCCTTGTTGCAGCACCACCCCCGTGACCCATGTTGGTGACGAGAACTACGTCCAGTCTGCTTCCTCATTCTCCCTCCTTACGGCGTTCCTCCTTGAATAGCAGGCTCTCCTCCACGTCGTTGAGCGAGAGTCTATTGCCACGCTGGTCCAGGGCAACAATGGGGGGATTGTAGCTGCTAGAAAGGCCAGAGAGGATTGTCAGCATGAGAACAAGTTCCTTGACAGGGTCCTCAATCATCCAAAGCTTTCACCATGTTCAGATAGTCAATCATGGAGCCCAAATCATCCATATTCACTGTGTGAAAGTGACAATTCAGCTACATGTTCATTGAATTGGAGGCATAGGTGGACCCAAGCTTGTTCCAAACCTCTTTTGGGATGAGGATGCCGTGGATAAGGAGCAACTGCCGTTCCGCGAGGTGGAGGTAGATGGTGAAGAGGGCGCGGTCCCGCTTCACGCGGTGGATACGAGCCTCGGCACCAGAGGGAGGATTCAAAAGAGTCAGTATCACTCACTTAGCTCCACATTCCTTCTCCATCAGCACCGTATTCATGTTGTTGCTCCAGTTGAAGAAGTTCTTGCCTTAAAATTTCGCGACGTTGACGCCGGTCACCACACAAGCGGATGTCATCATGTTGACTAAAACGTTGGCCCACGAAAGGCCTCTCTAACACATCAGCATGCAAGGGATGCCTCAAGGATAAGAGAAGGATTTTTTCTAGCTCTGATACCAATGATAGAAGCTGAGGCAACCCTCAAGAAGGTGATCAGGCTCACCAAGGCAGGAACAATTGTAGGTGAGAGACAAGTTACAGGTTGCAGAGACAAAAATACAAAAGCATGTAAAGTTGTGTAGAGAGCGTGAATGGCTGTTTTGACTTGTGGATAATAAAGTACACTTGCACATATTTCTAACAAGCCTAAGTACGCCTCATTTTGCACATGGAGCTGGAAAAAACACTCTGTCAAAGCTCACCTCCTAGCACACTCCTAGCCTAGCGGGATGAGCGACCGTCACACTCTCACACAAGAGAATTACCATCCCTGCCATGTGCACAACCAATAATCTTGATGAGACCTTTCTTGAACTTCCCTGAAGGTCCTCCTGCCACCTTTCTACCTTGAAGGCCGCTCCAAGCATCCCTGACCAATAATTCTTTCCGTCATTGGTGCTGGTAGTACACGAGCCGTCCCTTGAACCAGACCCACTGCCCCCAAACCTTGAAAATCCATATCTCCCTCGAACGGACTCCGAATGGAGTTCCATAAAGTGCTACAGATCCAGGAATACGTCTTCTATGTATCTGTTATGCCTGCTGATTTTTATCGAGCAACCCACTTTGGCCAGTTTTTTGCACCCTACATCCATCAGTTAAGCCTGAGATTCTACAAAGGGATAGGTGGTTGGATGCATCTTATACTAGAAGCACCGGATACAAGATGTATATTTAATTGATGCCAGTTCATATACTGGTTTTTAGTGTGCACCTTGAGTGTACTCTCTTACAAGGGAGTAGCTTACACCAATAACTATACTCTGTCATAGTGCATGAGAAGAGTGTACTTTTGTCCTATATGGCTTGAAAAACATCTTCTTAGGAAGAAATCCAGTGTGTGGGGTTAGTTCATGTGGCAAGTGCACACAGGAACCATACAAAAGCACACAAAGAACTCACTCAATGTGCTCATTTGTCTCATGCAAAAGAAAATCTTCCTTTTTGTATGGAAGAACAATTCTCTTTTTTGGAAGGACCTCAGTGCGTGGGGCTAGTGTATGCAGCAAGTGCTCTCAGTCACCATACAAAAGTACACTAAGAGAATGCTCAGTGCATTCATTTATCTCATATGCCCTAGCGCACCTTCCATTTTTTCTTTTATGGGCAAATCCTTCTCTTCTTTGGAAGGACCTCAGTATGTGGGCCTAGTGTATGTGGTGAGTGCACTTAATCACCATAAAAGATCTACACTAAGAACACACTCAGTGTGCTCATTTGTCTCATTTTTTCAAGCACACCTTAAGTGTTTTTTTCTGATTTGGCCAAAAACTTCTCTTCTTACGAAGGATCCCATTACGTGGTGCTAGTGTATGTGGCCAGTGCACTCAGGCACCATACCAAGGCACACTAAGAACACAATCAGTGTGCTAATTTCCTATACATTTCCAAGAACACCTTGATTTCTCGTCTTTTGTGGGTAAACAATTCTCTTCTTAGGAAGGAATCCAGTGCATGGGACTAGTGTTTGTGGCAAGTACGCTTAGTCACCATACAAAAGTACACTAAGAGTGCACTCAGTGCGCTAAGTTGTCTCATGTGTCCAATCTCACCTTGAATTTTGCCTTGTATGTCCAATACATTATTTTCTTGGAAGGTAGCTTAATTTGTAAAGATTAAAATTTGTTGTTTCTTATGGTGGTGTGTCTTTCTGTTTTGTATTTAGGGCCAGTCATTTTGTGTTTGAAATGTTTTCTTGATGTAACAAATAAATCATAACTTAACACTCATAAAAAATGATGAGGAGTGCAAAGTATGTTTTATCTAGTTTTCGTAGCCTCTTCCAGCCACAATACTCTCTACGATGTAGAGATGGTCAAACATTCTACTTGTGGTATTGTTGTAGTAAAATTTCAATTCAAGTTACTCTTGTCATTAACTTCCTCTGCTATCTGGTTCATCCGTTACAACCGCCTGGTCGATCGCTCCAACAAGCTTCACCTGTTTACTCAACGGACCGTCTACTTGCCGGAACTAGTGTTTGTTATGGCCTGCAGTGGCTCAAATGAATCTTCTCTCCGGCCCTCGCAAACTGGTCTAGAGACGGCCCAGTGTATGGGGATAGCGCATGAGTGTACTCAAAACAAGTGTGAAAGTGCCCTCAGTGTGCGACATCCTTATTCCAAAATGACTGTATTGCATGGAAATATATTGATTTTCAGAGAGAAAATTACTGATGTCTACAACCTAACATTAATGTCAAGAAAGTGCAAACCGAATTGCTGCAAGGTTTGACCATGAGAGAGAGAGAGAGAAAGAGAGAGAGAGAGAGAGAGAGAGAGAGAGAGAGAGAGAGAGAGAGAGAGAGAGAGAGAGAGAGAGAGAGAGAGAGAGAGAGAGAGAGAGAGAGAGAGAGAGAGAGAGAGAGATAGAGAGAAAGAGAGAGTGAAACATTGAAGTGCACTAGTTTTGTAATGCATGGTGTCAGAGCGCACTAGAAAGTGAGTGCATGATCTGTCTACCATTGGCCACATATGGGATACAATCAGTCTCCAACAGATTATCAAGGGATCCGTGTTAAGACCAAGTGCAGACTGGGTGTGGATGAGACAGCAAACAACAGCAAGAAGAACATGACAAATATGATGATGTAGAAAAAATTGGGCTCAGGTCTAAAGTTCCAGTCACAAGTTCACGTGCACTGGATGCAGGAATGAAACAATGAAAAAGTGTGCTGCCATGAGGGATGTGATAAAAATAAAGTGCCCCAAAGGAAAATCTGACATGTATCATGGGCTAAGGTAGTGTCCTCATTATCAGAGTGGGACACCCCAAGACCCATGTGAATTGAGAAATGGACATAGAGCAGGTTAAGGTCAAGATCAGGTGCATAAAGATTGCTGGAAATGTATAGTGGGCCAGGAGGACCAAAAAAAGTCACAAATCCAACTCCCTAGGAAGGCAGCTTATGACCAAACCCAATAGGGACAGACCACGACAAATTCATTACCACAGTGATGGGTGATGTGATGGATTGCACCAGGATCCACGACCTAGGTGGCATCATTTAAATGCTTCGAATTTGTGAATATAAACAGACTGCTTACGGGAAAACGCCTTGTGGGACACAGCAGACACAACTGAGACTCATCCAGACACGAAGCAACATCTAGACCATGAGAGGAATCGTGCATAAAGGACTGCGCACCCCCATACTCATCATCACAAAATGGCACAGATGTGGTACAGGCAGTGAGAACGGCAGCCAACTGTGGCAGTGGTGGGCAGCTTGTTTCGCAAAAAAAAAAATCACTCTTCTTAGAGGCACTACCTCTTGTGCTACCTACCTACCTACTTGTGCTATTCTTCTAGCTAGGAAGGAGGAGGGTGTGTATAACTCAGATGTGAATACCCTTCTAATAATGAAAGATAACATCAAACAACTATTCCGGAGTGTGTAGGCAATGAAGAAAGACATGTATGCACAAATGTGTCTCAAAGTAAATCTTCATCATCACGCATGCAATTTTACATGAGTACAACTTGCACCCTGCAATTGATGTCAGTATACAACTTGTGACCTTACCAATGAACTTCCAACCTCGCATTCGGAATTGGGGCATATTTCTTTTAGTCTTAGCTGTATAGCTGTTTCCAGCATATTATGCTTGTTACACAAGTTTCTTGAAATCACCACAAGCTCAGAAGGTTTTTGGCCTTTGCATTCCCTTTGATCCAGACCACACGGTCAACAACATGTGAACCCACTATATGCCTCCCACAGACAACCCCTTCCTAGAATCCTTGAATCAATCCAAGGAGTTTTGCTAAGAATTCATCATAGGGAACCAAAGCTCTATTTACTCATGATATTCTCTTTCTCCCTTCTGTGTTCCTTTAGTTCTCTCTCTGCCTATTTGGTGTGGAAAACTGGCATAGTCTGTGTCCAAACTCATCTGTGCTCATGGGCAAAATGGCAAGAGGGCTTGGGGAGAGGTCGCCACTCTCTCCCCTGACCCTCAATCTATCTAATCTACTCTAATGTATCCTGTGTCTCTGTCTGGGTCAGGAGAGAGACCACTAGCCATGCCTCCCCTGCCCATATGTACCTGTTATATGAAAGTTACTATGAGGAGCAGTCGGATATATTGCCACAGGTTTTGCACATACACTGGAAGTGGCGACAGGGAGAAAGCGGAGAAGCGAGAGAGCCGCGACACTGCAAGCGTAGCAGTTCGAAACAGGATGACGCTATGCTGTCCGGTCAAATACTCAACCGAGGCGTCTACCCCTACTCTGGACCAGCGCGGACTACTGACTCAAGACAAAGACATCCGGACTCTTAGGACTTGTGTATGTCAAGCATGGAGCAGTAGTACCATTACTGATTGGAATCATTAGATCTCTGTCATTCCTTAATGGTTTTGAGTGATATTTAACCACTCACTCGTCTGGACTCTTCTCTTGAGTTCCAGCTACCATTCATGAGCAATTCAGGCTGAGATTGTACTCCTTCAGTTCAGATGCGTGACGGATTTTCAAGTCAGGAAACTCAGGCATAAAAGAAGAAGCAAAATGCACAGTGGCAATGGAGGTTTGACCTGATAAGCATTCAAGAACCTGGCGGACCATTTTTTTTTTAACATTTGGTACTCCCAAAGCTACCTCCATAACTTTATGATCATAAACACACATCTAGGTTGGTGCATGGGGATTGGTTGGGTCTTGGATTTTGAAGACCAAAAAGGATGGTTACAAATGAAATGGATACAAATGAGACAATCAAACTGATGTGGTATCTTTTCCCATCTCTAGGAAGAGATAGGAGGAGAAATGAGTAAAATAACTTTCCAGCCAGCTGTTCTTTTGGATGTTGATGGAAGGCAATGAAAGGACGCTGAATTTTGCAGAGATTCTCAAAAACTATCTTGGCACCAGGATCTCTGACTCCCAGATGCACCTGAGAAAGAATGTTTTTTTGTGTGTGATGATGTACTTGGCCTTACACCGTGAAGGTCATCGCACTCCTGTCACCAAAGGTCTGTGGAAAAGAGTGAGGCTTGAGGGCCACCTAATGACCTTGAGATCAGGGGGAATGGATCTTGAGGGATGTGAGAGAGGCTGGGGTTCTAGATGCAGATCAGGGAGGAATAAAGAAAACTCTCTCACGTGTAAAATGTGACTATGCAAGCTAATGTGCTCTAACTTCTACCTGATATGGCATTGGTGCACTTTCAGTGCACGAGCTAATGATGCAAAGTTTCACCATGTTGTACTGCATGCTCTTCTTGACCCATACTAAAACACATTTACAATGAAATTTCAGTATATGATTTAACACACATGACCCAGTGGAGAAAATTCTCCATGGAATGTCTCCTTAAAAAAAAAAATATGAACGAATGCATGAGAATGTTTAATTAATTCAATGTTCTTGTGCCTGTAAATTTTCATTAACTTCTTTTTTCTCTACTTGCTCCCCACCATTCCACTTTGTACAGAGTGTCTCACGTTGCATGTGATGTTTTTATTCACATGAAACTAGTGAAGAACGTATATTTTCAGGAGAATTCTCAAGTAAAAACCATAATCTCTAAAATTCAGTCCACAGAATATTGGGGACGTGCAACAACCTTGTGCAATATTGACGTGTATCGGGACATTCACCAGTGGTTTCTTCTTCAAAAAATGTGTCTTTCCGTGGCTGTAGAATGAAGCACAAGACATTTATCAGCATACACATCTTGAAATCATTTACTTACAAGTTTTCCATGGGAATTAATTGTGTGAGTAAGGAAACACCTTTGAAGATGGCACACATGACATGGGCAGCTAGAAGATGTAGCAATTGTCATCCGCCATCATTTAAAGGTGCAAGATTTTTGCAGTGGTGACAAGGATCAATGAAATATAGAGAGGATCAAGTGTGCAACCAAAACAAATGTGGAGATTTCCCCAGCCACATGGGTCTTAGATCTACAGCCTTGGCTGTGTAGCATGTTCTTGTATAGTTCATTTTTTTCCACTCATCATGGCTATGGTGTTGGCTAATTCATAAAACATAGTAGAAGCGAAGGAAATTGTTTATTTTCCCTCTTCCTGGGGGCTTATGGAAAAGAAAAAAGGGAACCCAAGGGGAAGAGGAGCCCACTTAGGTCATGGCGTTCACGTCCATGAGAATTCTTATTCATACACAACATCCTTTGTCCAGGTCATTCCACTCTGCAATGGTACACACTGTGCTGATAACTGCAGCAGGTGTGATCAGGAAAAACAAACTTCCATCCCCCAAGAATGGTTTCTGCATGATTGTGACTCATACGAAGATGCAACCAGGGTAAGAAAAGCTGTGGATTGAACCATGGTCCACCACTACACAAACATTTCCCAAGTCTAGTTCTGATGCATTCTCTTTATGCCACTTTTTCGCATGATTCCTATGGTACACGGACGTGGATAAATCCATCACTGCAAACATTGATGCAGCATTAAACCACAACAGCTCAATCTCCCCATGTTGCTGTCTTTGATCAAGCTGGCTGTTTTCTCGCTCTAGACTTCACGATGGGTGGTGGCAGACGCGAGGTGAACACATCCAGGATGCACACGACGCGAGTTTTGTACAGCGGCTGCACACAGCGCCAGCTGGTTTGAGTTCTGCCATGCACTTGAGTGTCTTGAAGAAGCGGTTGAGAAGGCCGATGCACGTGTTGTTCTCCATGGTGGAGTATGCACAGCTGCCGGTTGGGCTCACATGTTGTGACACAAGACTCTCCGATATGCACACCTGTGCCACACACTGCACACCTCTTGTCACACCACATCACTTCAGCAGGCAATGTTTCAGGAGGGGGTAGAAACACTCTGTATGGTTGTGTGCAGCTCAGTCTGTCCAGCTCCCCCTGCCCCTTCACTTTCATCTCCTTCTTCCCCTAGTCCTCCCCATCTCCCTCTCCATCTTTCCCCCTCTTCATCTCTCTCTGTGGTCCCGCCTCTTCCTTTCCATCTTTCCATTGTAGCCTAGGGCTACTTTCATGTAGGATGTGATACCAGAAGCAGCACACGGGAGGCCACATGCCCACAGAGTTGACATAGTGAATATTGTGCACTAACATGTGCCACCATGTAATTTTCTTGTTTTCTTTTTCTGTTTAGTCAGCACAATTTAGATCACCAGGAATTTTTGTGCCTTGGGGTTAGGCCAGTGGCACCATGCAATGTGCACTACTTGTGCCTAGTGAGAACTCAAGGGAAAGGGGGTAGTTAGAAGGAAATGAACGTTCCCTAGAGTTGAAGGATGTTTCCATCCTCTTATGAGAGAGACAATGGTTTTTACTCTCATATGATTTCTGGAGGGTGTCCTGTAAAAATATGGCTGTAGACCATGGTGGTTGTAAACAATGGTGGCTGGAAATAATGGTGGATGTATCTAATGTTGGAAAATAATGGTGGATGTAAACAATGGTGGCTGTAAACAATGGTGGCTGTAAGCGATGTTGGTGTTCAGCGTGGGCTGCTTTCATGGCTTATTGTCTTGGCCCAGCAGCTACCGTACATGGTTTTGGTATAATCTTTTTGCTTGAGCAGTCCATACGTGTTCATCGTGGCTATGGCTGCAAATCTGCTGCGCCATGCTGCCACTCCATGGCGGATCTCTCAGGGGGCACACAGCCCATGCCTATGCACTTGATCACGTGATGCCGTCACTCCAATAATGCATGGTCTTTTGAGGCAGGTCTGGAACTCAGCACGTGTTCAATGGGGAAACAATGTCTCTTAGAAAAAATAAAGGATTGAAAATATTCCCATCCCTCGTTTGTTCACATTAGCCCCTGCCACATTCCACAAGAGTGGGCTTGAAATCCAGTTCTCATCAAATGAGTCAGTTAAGAAGAGAAAAGGTTGATCTGGAGCTTTTGGCACCACAGTACATGTCACCGACAAAACAAATGTGCCTAGAACATGCCACGAGCCAACTGTGCCGTAAGCTCTTTGTCGTCCTAATTCTCTTTAGAGCCTGAGGTGCCATCTGCCTCAAGGTCTGCGTGCCGCTTCCTCCGAACATCTATCAGCCTGGCCATAGCAGGAAAAAATGAAGTGAAACATTGGCAGCGGCCTTTCCATGTTGCTTGACAGAGCCGTTGGTGCTGCTACCAGTCAGAGCCGGGTCAGCAATCCTTTCCTGGCTGCAGCTCTTCCGTCCCAGCTAACACTGCTGCAGCGGCTCCACACAACCCATTTGACGGAGTGGAGGACGATGCTTCCCCTACAGTAATTCTCCACTTCCAAGGCTGTGGGCACACTGACGACTGCTGTGATCAAGTATCCGGAGGTGGATGTTGAGCACACGACGGGCTTGGAAAGGGAGTAGCTCGTAGGCCAGTAGGAGGGAAAGCTGTGATTTGACAACTTATCTCTTCCTCAAGGCCCTTTTGGGAGAAAGGAAGCATGTGCACTATTGGGTTCACATTATGAAGAGAGGATTTTTGGATGCTCTGGAAACATTGGTGAGGAGGAGCATGATATCATACAGTTGAAGCTGAACAAGGGCAGCATTTACAAGTGCATTGTTTACATCCAAGCCTTCCAGATTAAGGTTTTTGGCCCAAGGTACACACCGGGTGACAAATACTGAGTTTAAAAACCAGGAGCTGATGGTCAAGAAGGGTACCGATTGGTTGTAGCGTCTTTTGGGGGTGCCATTAGTGCACACATGTGTGTTGAATCTGTTGGAGAAGTGTGGAACCATGCGTTGCTTTGAAACTAAATTAACTTGAATTATTGTTGGTCTTTCTTTCAGAATTTTTTAGATGGCTTTAATAGTTGAGTTAAATAATATTGAAAACTATCCTCCGATGGTTGGATAAAATCGAGAGGAAGAAAATGATCTGGCATGGTTTTTGGTTCATCTTCATGCCACCGTGGGATCCCATTGGAGTGAGTTTTTTTTAGACATTTCAATGCAAATCACAGGCTTCCATGAAGTCACCAATTCTCCTTTCTTGCTCTGTTTTTTCCCTAATTTACATTTACATAACTGTAAACATGTGCATGTCCTGCTATCAGTAAAACATGCATACTGAGATTGTGTAGTTAACAGTTTCACCTCGTTGGAAAGGACACAGAAGGAACATCACAACGTGCAGTAATAATCATGTGAACAAAAAAACAAGCAGGAAAGTAGCGCCAAACTGTTCACCATAGGTGTTCACACTGCCGGACTGCCAACAGCTGCACAGGCTGCCTGTAGAAGGTGAGTCCATCCAACCGGTTGGCCGCTTGCTTCATGTTTCGTGTGTCACACGGCACCATTGAGTAGTACGTTGTGCATAGTGGCAGCGTGAAATTCTTCGCGCCCACATGTAAAGACACCTGCAGCCTTGCAGCATCGTGAGAGTTTTCTCAACGCTGAAGAAAATTAGAGCCCAAGATGGTGCAACGGTTTTGAAATGTATCTGATGTACGAATAAAACTGAATCTTCACTTGTGAAGTGGTGCAGAGACGAGAATGGCATGTGTACATGAGGACATGTGCATGGTGTTGGCAAATCCCTCCCCCCTCCCCCCCCCCCTCCCCGGGGGAGGGGGGAGGGGGGGGACTGCAGGTTGAAGCAAGGTTTGGTGTGGTAACTAATGTATTAAAGAAGAGGAGAGGGTACTAAGAAAATTGGTATGGAAATGATTCCAATGGAAAAGGAAGAACATTATTGGCTTGCACTTACACATGTGCACCTGTGCATACCAGACTGCACTTGTTCTTGCGTGGATGCGCTTGTGCTCACCTGCATGCCAGGCTGCGGAGGGGTAGTGGGTGCGCACTTGAGCCAGGGACTGAGAGTGGTGAGGTTTGCGGTGCCGAAACCAAACAGGTTGGACACACCACTGCATGTTTCACCCTACCACAATCAAGCATTATGCAACCTGAGCACACCATACTCCAGAAATCTCTCACTGTCCAGTGTTTAGCCGAAGAGTGGGTATGTTATGAGCAGGGCGATCAGTAAACATGTGCAGACTAGATTGCTGACTTAGTTCTCAATTGCCTGCAGCCCACACTGCCATACATCCCCTCTGGTTCCACTGTTTCTGGCTTTACTGCTGCATTTTCCACCGCTCCCACTTCTGCATCCAGAACCTCTGGCTCTATCAGTCTAATCCCATCGCAGTAGCAGCCCCTGCTGGCACAACCGCAGCCAGAGGGCTCATATTGCGTCTGTAACGCCAGCTGATGACCCTCTGTATAATTTTTTTTGCCGTGTGTGGCTGTGGGTGTACAGTGCATACGGATCCGGCAGTCGGTGGTGATCCACGCTAGACGCAGAGACATCCTATGATGCACGGCCGTCCTCTCCTTGGGCCGCACCGTCATGTGTCATCCGCCAGCCTTCGCCCCATGCCTGCTTCATAACCTAGTTTAGTCTTTGAAATGACATTAGGATACTCTGGTCAATTGCTTAACAGACCTAATCGAGACCTCACATTGTTGTGTCTCAGGAATAGAACAGGTCTGCTTGATTTCTGGCCTAGTCTTGGCCATTTGTAGGCAGGCCCGGCTAGTGCCGTGCCCTTTTTGGGTCGAGGGAAACGTTCGCCCTCAACCCTCGATATTTGCTGGCACTGCAAACAGTCGAGCCCCACCCATCGGCTGGCGAGCTTCGCTCGCCGGCCGACGGGTGGGGCTCGACTAGCGAGCCTCACCCGTAACAAGGAGGTCCCCTGTTACTCGAGGACTCGTACCTTTTTCATTGCTTCTAGATCTAGATCTCAACCGAACATGGCAGTTTGACCATCGTGCTTGATGCCGTTTTTTGCATTGGGTTCGTGGCTCCCTTCTCATGGTATTGGAGCCATTTTTAGGGCCTAAGACGCAAGGGAGCCGGCCACAGGAGCCAAAATAGGTGGTGACCGCCATAGGCACGTGAGATTGGCGAGGGTCGGAGAGGTCAAGGGGGACGCGTAGGACACAAGAGGGTGGCAGGCATCCAGGGACAGTGCGCAAGGTCAGACAGGCCGTCACGCACGCCAGAGGGGCCTAAGAGAGGGTGTGAACGGCTCTCCCTTTGTCCTTGCCCTTGCCTCTCTCAGCCCAGAGTGTCCACCCTCGTCTTTTGGGTTGGGCAAAGTTGTTGTGGTGGCTGGGGTGGCCGTGCAGGGTCCAGAGACTACCCTGGTGGTTTTTCATAGGGCTGAGGGATCTCGGCAGAAGTATTGGCCCAAAGTGGACCCGACAAATTGCTGCCAAAGTTTGCCTGGCCCGTCTATCCCCAACCGAGCTGCTGAAGTGAGCTTTGTTACCTTTAGGAGGCTACATGAGTGCAGGACGCAGGTCCAAAGTCTACATGATTGAAGTAGAGGGTGGCGGCAACAGCGATCCGGCGGCCGTGACTCTAACAGCCATAGCCATGGCACAACTAGGTCAGACAGCGGAACCATGCCAGTTTCCTCAGTGCAGCATGTGTCAGAGTACATAAAGACATATACAGATGACTACAGTGGGCTATGTTGGGATTTTCTGCTGAAAAACAAAGCAGACACACAACGAGAAGTTATGGAATGGATTCCTTTGGCTGAATGGCAAACTGGTTGCTTTCTACGTATTTTGCACAAAGATCGGGGCGGGGAAGTATTTGGTCCTCTTGAAACTGAGCTCAAGGCTAAGGGAATTTTGCATCAAAACCACAGCACCATGCAATCCCCAGCAAAATGGAGTGGTTGAAAGGTGGCAAAGAACCCTGGGAGACACACTCCGCACTTTACTTGCTGAGTCGGGCTTGTCTTTTGGGTTCTGGGAAGAGGCCGTGAAGTACATCACCTGCGTGTGGAACCAGGTGCTCCAGGGTCCCTTGCCAAAGACAGTCACCCCATGGAAATGGTGGTTCAAACAACAGGCAGATTTTCATCCCGCCCGAGTGTGGAGCTTGATGGCGTGTGTGTGGTTCACAGAACCACAACGGAGTCATAAACTGAGTCCACATGGCCGATGGTGTGTCTTTGTCGGTGTCTCTCATGCCTCTAAAGCATGGAGGTTTTGTGGTCCTGTCCATCACTCATTTGTTGATTCAGGATGCATCATTATTGGAGCACATTCCATACAAGGTCTTCAACACACCAAAACAGGCACCGACGCTCACAGTCCCTGACCAATACCCAGAGTATGTGAGTGTTCCAGTGTTTTTCCCTGTTACGAGAGTGCAGCCAGACCAGCCACAGTCCATAGACCACACCGGTGATGCCCACAAGGTGCCATCCGGCTCAACTGAGATGCATACAGCACCAGATCCTCCTGCATCCCCCTCCATACCTCACATAGACGCTGCAGCACAGCCTGACCCGGTCCGTCGGTCGCAGATAGTTCTATCACACCGCCGGCCCAGCCAGCATGAAAACACCCCTCATAGAGCCACTGATAGTAGAAGAAGCAAGGGGTTATCCTGATGTGGCAGAGTGGGAAAAAGCGATGGCCGACGGATTGAACGCCCTGCTTGAGCAGGGCGTCTACAAGCTCCTCCCACTCCCACCTGGGCGGAAGGCTATTGACTTGAAGTGGGTGTACGAGGTCAAAAGGGAATTGCATGGAATTTTGGAGAAATACAAGGCTCGCCTTGTGGCCAAAGGTTTTCACCAAGTACCAGGTCGAGACTTTACAGACACGTATGTCCCAGTGGGCAAGTGCACCTCGATTCGTGTCTTACTTGGGGTCGCAGCCCACGAGGACTAGGAGGTTCGTTGAATGGATGTGAAAAATGCCTTCTTGCATGGTCCCTTGGATGAGGATTTGTACGTGGAACAACCACCAGGATTTGACAATGGTACTGACCGGATGCGGGTTCTGTTAGAAGCATTGTATGGATCGAAGCAAGCACCATGATGTTGGAACAAGGAGATACGTCACACATTGGAAAGCGGGGGTTCATGCAGGATATCTCAGTCCCCTCCTTGTTCCTTTGCAGGGCCAACAATTTTCCTGTTGCTCTCATTGTGTACTTTGACCATCTCTTGATCCTCTCCCCCTCACTCGCTCTCATCCAGGACACCAAGGCACTGCTCACTGCATATTACCGGATGACAGACCTGGGAGAGACACACAACTTCCTAGGCATGACAATCGCACGTGACAGAGCCAGACGCACACAAACTCTACACCAGGGTTGGTTCATTGCACAACTGACGGCACGGTTTGGCTCCTTGGTCCATCACCTTCCTCGCCAACATTCTCCCATGAGTCCTGACGTGTATGCTCACCTTCTTGATGCAAACACCACAGAATTTGACCCCGACACTGATCCTACCCTTTACAGACAGATCATTGGCAGCCTCACCTACCTCTCCTCCACCACACGGCCCGAAATCTTATGTGCTGTAAACACCCTGGTCCAGTTCAGTCAGCAACCCCGCACAACGCACCACAAGGCATTGCTCAAGATCTTGCACTATGTGTTTGACACTGCGTTGCTGGGTCTTGTCTTTGCTCCCGGCATGGGCATCTTGATTGATGGGTACTGTGACAGTGATTGTGCACGAGATAGACATGTACGAAGTCATGGCGGTTATGTGTTTTGCATGTGGGGCACAGCTGTCTCTTTGCGTAGTGCTAAACAGTCATGTGTTGCACGAAGTGCGGCTGAGGCGGAGAACATGGCGTTGGGTGAGGAAGCATGTGAAGCTACATGGTTGAGCAGGCCGATGGGGAATTGCGCATGTCTCTGGAACCCGTACCACTACACAGTGAAAAATCAGCTGCACGTCGCATCACAACCAATGACGGTGTGCTGCACCCATGCATAAAGCACATAAGTGTTGAGCACCACTTTGTACATGAGGTAGTGAAAGTGGGCTTGGTGCAAGTGTTTGGTGTGAGCAGGGAGGAGCAACTCGCAGACTTCCTCACTAGAGCCCTACCCTCATCAACCCTTCTTGTTCAAGTCCATCAACTTGGCTGCATGCATGCGACACCCTCGGCCAAAGGGGCGTGATAACCCTGTGTATATAATTTTGCCCCGTGTTAGGCCGTGGGTGAGCAATGCATGCGGATCCGGCGGTCGGTGGTGATCTACGCTAGACGCGGAGACATCCTACGACGCACGGCCTTCCTCTCCTTAGGTCGCGCCGTCATATGTCATCCGCCGGCCATCGGCCCATGCCTACTTCATAACCTAGTTTAGTCTTTGAAACTGAATTTGGATACTCTGGTCAATTGCTTAACAGACCTAATCAGGACCTCAAACTGCTATGTTTCAGGGCTAGAATAGGTCTGCTTGATTTCCGGCCTAGTCTTGGCCGTTTGTAGGCAGGCACGGCTAGTGTTATGCCCTTTTAGGGTCGAGGGACGAGTTCACCCTCAACCCTCACTGTTTGCCGGCGTGCTTCGCTTGCCAGCCGACGGGTGGGGCTCGATAGCGAGCCTCACCCGTAACAGGAGGGTCCCTTGTTACTCGAGGACTTGTACCTTTTTTTGCTGCTTCTAGATCTAGATATCAACGTAACATGTACCATCATACTTGATGTCGTTTGTTGCCTTGGTTTCATGGCTCCCTTATCACTAGCGCAGCTTTGAGACGTCACCACCACCCATCACCTCTAGGCTTCTCGTCCTTGGAGGTACGCTTCAGTGCATGGGCTCATGGAGAACACCTTTGTAAATACTATCATCAGACGGATCCCTCTATTGTACCTCCTTTTGTCCCTGCTAAGTCTGGCTCCATCTACGCTGTCCGTGCCCTCATCCTTACCGGGCCGGACGATATTACTGATGAGATTGGGTCGTACAACACCGACTCGGCACGTCCCACACTCGTAGATCCAATCGGTGCCTGTGCTCTTATCAAGTGCCATACCACCATGACAGGTCATACAGCACAGAGCGCCCTTTCTGTCCACGTCAACACACTCTCTTTGTGTGCTGATGAGGATTCTGTTGATGCCTACTGGGCTCAGAGTTTCAAACTGCTCAAAGACCTTGGCAAAGAGGCACCTGGGAAGCTCATAACCGTCATCTCCATTTTCAACGCCTTCATTCTTCAACTTTATGAAATCTTCAAGGAGATCAAGGCCTCAGAGTTCGAGCGTCTTTCTTCTGGGCCTGTTCTACCTGCATTGGTGCCATTTGGTAGTTCACAATGCAACGCCTCACCGATTGGTGGAGCAATCTGTAAAACAAGCATGTTCAATGTGATGTTGTCACATCAAATACCACAGCACTTTCCTCTTCGTCACTGTGGCCTCCTTCTCACCCTTGTCCGCCTCTTCGTCCTCCTCACCCACTTCCTCTCTGGTTACTCAAGGAGGCAGCAAAGGGTACGTGAAGGGAAATTGCGATGATTTCGGTGGGGGATCGCATGGTAGACAAGGCGGGTATAGGGAAGGGAAGGGAGTTAGGGAAGGGAGTCACTGGGAGTTCCAGCGACTCCTTCTCTCCCGCCTCCTCTCCTGGCACTATGACGGACTAGAACTGTGGCTCTATCCGGCACTCTACCCCGAAGTTTTGCGTACCCCCTGATGATGCCTGTCCAGCATCCGTGATGCAAGCACACTCGGCACGTTCCTCAGGTTGCAGTGGGGGCAAATATCATGCCTCTAACTCTACTGCTCCCTCCACCCGCCGCTCTTCCACCTCCAACCATACAGCTGCTTACAGCAACATAGCGGCACCCTTCCCGCTGTCCTATCCCTGGGGGTCGTCTCCAACATTTGGTAGACCTGCCTTCTACCGTCCCCATTCCAATCCTTACACTCCACCGGCATGGATCTCTCTGGGCTCCTCCAAACAGCACCTGTCGTCGGGGATCAACATATCTGACCCACCGTGTGCCTTATGTTGGAAACTACACTCTCCCACCGTGTTCATCAGCACCACCTTCGTGATCAGGGAGGTGAGAGTGTGCGTACAGGTTAGAGGTTACTTAAGTGTGATTCTGATGGGACACTTTGTGGTTGTGCTTCTGATGGCGTTCATGGGTGTCTATTTGTTCATGTTTCACAAATTGAAGACCAGCAGTCTGTCTGTCTCCCTTGTTTTCTTACTGTTTGTGGTAAAACACTCCCCCCACACTCCACTATTGTTGTAGTCAGTTGTGTTCTAGCATCTGTGTGTGTGTCGGGTGGCTTCTGGATTCCTAACCTCAAGGCCACCCACCACATGACATCTTCCCATTCATTTTTCATAACTTTGGATTCTGTTGAATGTGTCCACTTTGTACACAGTGGCTCTAGCCAACTTCTTCCAGATCAAGGTGTTCACGTTGTCTGGTTCGTTGGCCCCTGGGGGGGACTCTTTTCTCTAGACGTTCTTTTTTTCCCCTCTCTTGATCTGAGTTTGCTCTTTGTTACGACTCTCAATAACCAGGGCATGGACGTTTCCTCAAGTCACGGCATTTCTTCTTTTTTGTACCGCATCAGTGGCTGCATCCTGCTTTGGGGGCCAAGAGGACTGAGAGGCAGAGTACTCAGGAAGAGAGAAAAATCTCCCTCCGCATGTACATGGCTTAGGACCGACAGGAGGAACTTGGGATGCACTGGGGTGGTCTAAGGCATCAACAAACGCTGAGGTCTTTGGTGCAGGCGTTTGTGATAAGTCATCAGTGGAATGATTAGGTGACTGCATTGAGGCACCAGTAAAGGGATGTACTGGAGCACTGGTGGACACAGACGCAGACTCAAAAGAAGTAGAGGGAGAAGGGGCCGGTGAAAACTCTGGGAAAGATGTAGTCAGTTAGTCGGTTGACATACTAGGGGAATCACCATCCGTGAAAGGGAGAGATGAAGACATGAGGGAAGAATGCACATAGGTGGGAGCCGTGCAGGAGGGATTCCCGCAAGGAGGGATCCCCGCGAGACTGGAGGCTGGGACAAAGCCACCCTCCCCAAACCGATGGAGTGGGGATAGAGACGAAGGTGGAGCGACACGGGAGTCAAGAAGAAAAACATCCTCAAAGAAGAGGGCATCCCGGGATTCAATGACCCGAGAGCAGTCAGTGTCCCAGAAGCATCAAGCCTTAAACATAGCAGAGACACCAAGAAAGGTTCAAATACGCGCACGGGGGCTACATTTGCCGTCCCAAAGGTCCTCAGGGAGCCAGACGGCAGTGACACAGCCCCAAACGCAAGCAAGGTGCACGTTTGCGTGCAGACCAAACCGACGCTCAAAGGGGGAAATGTGATAGGGAAGAGGACTATGCGGAACACGATTCTAGATCTAGATTATGTACAGCATGGCCTCAAAAGAAAAGAGCAGGGACAGGTCAGAAGCATTGAGTAGGGTGCGGAAACCATCAACGAGGGTCTGGTTCCAACATTAAGGGATGTCATTTTGCTGGGGTGTGTAGGAACCGGATGGCTCCATACACACCCCGCGTGATATGAGGAAGCGGGCACTGAGACCCATGAACCTCCTCCCCATGGTCATAGAAAAATACCAGAAGACTACAACCACAGGTAAGCTGTGCCTGGGGAAGCCAGGACCGAAAAGTGGAACACACATCACTTTTTTTATTGAGATCAAAGACCCAGTGCATGCGGGAAAAGTCATTAGTGCGGCAAAGAACGTTCTTGCCAATCCCTCCTGGAGCATCATGAGCAAGGGGTCCCATGATGTCAGCATGCAGGAGGTCAAGGGGTGGGACGTGCGGCACTTAGAGGTAGAGAATGGGGACCGATGTATCTTTCCCTGAGCACAGTCAAGGCAATCAGTAGGGCAAGGGGCAAGAGAATTTGAAGCGTCAAGACCATCAACAGGAAGGGCACCTAGGAGACTGTCGATGGCAACATTTTGGATGTGACATAGGCGACAATGCAGCACCGTATGTGCATGAGATAGAGAGCATGCGACGTGAACAAGACCAGGTGCAGGGGCAAAATATGGGACGCAAAAGAGGCAATCGAAACGAGTGTCCTGCAGCAAGAGACAAACAGTGGTGCGATGCAAAATGGATGCAATGTCGTTGCTGGAGGAGAAGTCCATGTTCTGGTCATCAAGTGCCGTAAAAGAGAGCAGACTCAACACAAGAGAGAGAACGTACAGCACATCGGGTAAGAACAGTTCCCCCTGGTCCAACAAATCAAACCACCCCAACGCCTTGAACAGGGAGTAGTTGGTTGGAGCCACTGCGGACAAAACGAACATCTCCAATAGGACCAAGTGAGATAAAAGAGGAGCGATTGGTCCTGTGATGGATAGCTATGGAGCCAAGGATCCAAAAGCAACCCAACACATGAACATAAACAAGGAGGCGAGTGACACTTGCAATGGAAGAGTGTGCTGTGAGATACTGATCGCAGGCGGCAAGACAACGAAGCAAGCGAAGAGACTGCCTCTCCTCAATTCACGGAACATCAACTGGCGGATACCCCTAGACATGACCAGATGTAGATCCTTGCAAGTTCCCATCCACTGCACACACAAGTGACTCCGAATCCAAATATCCACTCTCACCTCCCTAATTGCAGAGATGAGGCTGATGGACTGTGTGGGAGAGAGCGGCATTCAAATGACGGTCATCCTTAGGTAGATCAAGGGTGATGAGGACACTGGAGGAGACACGCCAAGGCGGGTAGGCAAGCGAGAACCAGGCGGGAGGAGAGTAGGGATCAGACAGGGGGTCATAGTAGACGTGTCCTCCAAAACGTGGGGGCCACCTCCAGGGGTAGGCCGGTGGGGGTGGTACTATGGTGGACTATGCAGTTGCATCACTGGATGAAGACCGACTATGGTTGGACGAGGCAGTTGAGGTGGACGTGTAGGCAGAGCTCCCAAAGCTACTAGAGGTGCATGCCCAACGTGCCCGCATTGCAGATGCAAGGCGGGCGTCATGAAGCGGCACTGGACTCTTGGGAGCTAAAAGACACCACAATTCCAGTACATAACAATGCCAGAGGAGGAGGCAGAGGATGAGGCGCCAGACCCTTTCCCTTTCCCACGCCCGCGTTGTCCACCTGTCTGAGACCCGCCGTCACCTCGGTCGTTTCCCCGACCACGTCCACCCACCCCAAGTGGCCGGTGTGGAGGAGGTGGATGAGGAAAAAGTAGACGAGGAGGCAGACGATGAGAGAAATGCAGTGGTAGCAGCTACGACTGCCGTTCGATGGATGCATTTGTTCTGTAGTGCGCTCCACCAGTTACTGAGGCGTTGAGAGGTGAACTTCCAAAGAGGACCAATTCCTGGAGTAGCGTTGTCTGGAACGGGGTTTGCAGCGAGATGCATGAGCTCAGAGGCCTTGACCTCTTTAAAGCTTTTGGATAGTTCCAGGATGAAGATTTTGACAATGGAGTGGACTGCAAGAAGTTGCCAAGGTGTTGCTTTGCCCAGGTCACGTAGCGGGCAGAAACTGCGAGCCCACGAAGCATCGGCCGTCTCATGAGCATGCATAGACATCATGTTGAATTGGAAGGTGAGAACACTTTATGCACCATGACTTGTGACAGTGGTGTGACGCTTGATGAGGACGTATGCAAAAACGGGGTAAGCAGGTGTATGGCATAAAGTATTAGCGTTGTAGGACCCGATCTCATCAGTGAGATCATCGGGTCCAGCACGGATTGGAGCACGAATAGCACGAGCAAACTCAGCATCGACCAGAATAAAGGGAGGAAGAGCTGAGGGGATTGGTTCATGGTAGTATTCCCAAAGCTGCTCACCTTTTACCCATGCACTGAAGCGAACCTCCCATGAGGAGAAGGTGAGGCTGGGAGTGAAATGTGCAAGGGAATCAAAGTCGGGCTTCCGGTAAGTGGGTAGTGCAAGTGTTTTGGTAGCTACTGCACTAGTAGCAGCTGCGACTGCAAACGGATCAATGGAGAATGAGCGAGAGGTAGTGGATGCGGAAGGAGGCAAAATGGAGATCGTAGCAATGTTGCCAAAAGCAGTGGAAGCAGAGGGGGTTGAGCGCAATGTGGGTTGGAGACGATTGAGGACTAGGTCAACTATGTGATCAACAAACGTCTCTTGATGAGCCTGCTCACTACGCAAATTTTCCTCTTCATTGCACTGGACAGTGAGGCCTTATTGGAGAGCAGCATGCTCTTGCTACAGCTCTGCCTCTAGTGCGGCATACTGGTCATCGTCAACCGGCGTGATGCCAAGAAGGAAATTTTGGCTGAGTTTTCCCTATCCCAGTGGGCGTGAAAATGTAGAGTCTGACCCTCAAGGTTATGCTGCAAGGCAACGGACCTTGACGCACAAACACGGCCACGTAGATGCAACAGAGGGATAAAGCAAGGGAGAGAGTATGCCAAGCTCACCAGAGCTAATGATACAAGGTAACCAGAGGTGGTAGTGTTGCTGCTGCCGACGCCGCGTTGACAACTATGGTGGAAGACAAGGAGACAATGAGACATGCAGTCCTCGTCAAGGCACCACCTGTGAGATTGGAGATGGCCGCAATGCAGAGAAAAGAACTCGGATGTGGTGGACAAATGTCGCTGGGAAATCTGCATCATAGAAGTGTCGATGGAGATCACCACATTAGAAAGTGCAGTGGCTGCGGCTGCTCATGCCGATGCTACTACATCTGCTACAGCGGCAACCTGTGTGGCAACATTGACTGCGGTCGCTGCAAGGGGTCCCTGGTCCACTGCAGCTGTAGTGTAAGTGTCAATCGCCTACCGGCGTCATTGCTGGCTGGGGCCCAGATGCCACCCAGGGATTGAACCAACCTGGTGAGAAAGAGAGCTCCCTTGTGATTTCTCACACGCCAAAATAATCTGGTCGTGTGGTCACAAGGGATCAGCAACCTAGCATCACCCGTTTACCACATGCATGACCAAACCACAGTAACCACATCGACCATGAATGTATGTAGATGCATCTGGTACACTTGTTCCATGTCAAGTTATTACGAAACCAAGCATGTCAATCTGGTCATTGTAACCATGTTCTCAAATGCTCTCAAGCATATTTAGAGTGTGTGCCTGATGATGTGGGTAACGAGGTAGCACTCGAGACCTTTGATACAAGTCAATCACCTATAGTGATAGTGACAGGGTGTGTGTGTGTGTGTGTGTGTGTGTGTGTGTGTGTGTGTGTGTGTGTGTGTGTGTGTGTGTGTGTGTGTGTGCACAGATTCAAGAGGTCACTTGCGTGTCACCCGTAACCAACACTCCCCCATGATCGACAGGCGAATAGCCCACACAGACATGAGAGCAGAAACAAGATGCGACCACATCACTGAACAACATAACACACACAACCTATTCACATCAACCTGGGGTATCACGAGCACGTAATAGGCCAACAACATGCATGGCCGCTTTAAACACGCCACTGCTGAGTGCTTTGGTGAGAAATTCTGCACGCTACTGAAGAGTGTCGACCCAAACAACCTGATCCTCTCCAGCAGGAATGCGCTCACGTACAAAGTGATCCTCAATGTTGATTAGCTTGGTGCGGGAGTGATCCATGTCGTCATGCTCAGCAATTGTCTTGGCACTTTGATTGGCGCAACGCAGGGTGAAGCAACGAATGGGAACATACAACTCCTGAGCAGGCGGGACAACCACACACTCTCAAGCGTAACCATGCCGAGGGCTATGTACTCTACCTCGCTGGAGCCTTGGACAACACATCCATGTTTTCCCCTCTTCCACGAGACAGCACTCCCACCAACAAGGAAGATGTAGCCGGTGGGACTGTGGGCATCAGTGTCGTGTGCCCAATTGCTCTCTGTGTATCCGTTAACAACCACTGAGGGTTGTGCGTGGTAGCACATTCCTACCTGAACTTCACTTTTCTGCAAACTCGGTTTTCTCTAAGCCGAGCTCGTTGGCTCCTTTCCATGGCTATGTGCATGCATTCCCTATCCTGAATGCAACACCCTACACCATAGCATTCTTTACCACCTACGTGCCACGCGTCTCTGCCTCTCGGTGTTGGTGTATGGGCTTTGAGCTATCATGTAGCCTTGTCTCCTAGTTTGAGCTGATGGTTCTCCAGTGGCTACATTACTTCTTCTGTGACATGAATGGTGCATTCTAGCAGCTCAGTTTACCCATATGTGTCTAGTAGAGTTTTCTCGGTGGTCGAGACCCGGGCACTTGGTGGTTTGTGCCAGTGCTTCGGGAGACCCACAACGATTGACTGCATATTGTCTCTGACAGGTTGTACAATCTCTCTGTGGTCGAGACCCGGGTACACGGTGGTTTGTGCCGGTACCTCGGGAGACCCTGCACTGATTGGTCTAGTCTTAGGGACCTTCCTGACAGACATGTGTAGTCTGCGTGTGGCTGAGACCCGGACGCCCGGTTACATGTTCCCGACAATGGCCTCTACCACCTCTTTGTGGCATTGGAGAAGGGAGCTGCCTCAGTAGCAGCTGGGAGACTGGGAGACAATGACATCGGCCTGTGGCATCACCGGCTTGGACACATCCATTCCTTGGCACAATCATCTCCATGCAGCAGATGGTGCTTGGCCTGTATCTGAAGGAGGTGAAGCGGCCCGGTGCNTTTTTTGCTTCTGTCCAGGAGAAGCACGTGAACATTGTGTGGAGGAGGTACTCCATGTTCCGGGGCTGGCAGCTAACCTCCTCTATGTTTCCTCTCTTATCTCCCAAGGCCTGCAGGTCCGCTTTGAGAATGGTGGCTGGACCATGTCAGTACGTGCAGGTTCTTGCAAAGGCAGACAACGACAATGGCCTCTACCACCTCTTTGTGGCATCGGAGAAGGGAGCTGCCTCAGTAGCATCTGGGAGACTGGGAGACAATGACATCAGCCTGTGGCATCACCGGCTTGGACACCTCGGCTTCGGCACAATCATCTCCATGCAGCAGATGGTGCTTGGCCTGTATCTGAAGGAGGTGAAGCGGCCCGGTGCGTCGGCCTGCAAGAGCTGCATCAAAGGGAAGCAATCCCATGCTCCATTCACTAGGGAGGGGAAGGCGGTAGATGAGCTTCTCTCTCTTGTGCACTATGACGTGTGTGGTCCCATGCCATCACAGTACCTTGTCCGGCAAGCTTTACTTTCTCACGTTCATTAATGACAAGTCACAGAAGACGTGGGTTTTCTTTCTTTCCAGGAAGGATGAGTGCTTTGATGCATTCAAGGCATGGGTGGTTGCTGCACGGAATGAGAGTGACAGGCGGATGAAGGTGCTTTGCACTGATGGCGGAGGCGAGTACCTCTCCGATGACTTCCGCGACTTCCTCAAAAACCGCGGGTTCCGACACGAGGTGATGCTACCCGCAACGCCACAGCTGAACGGCGTGGCTGAGAGTGCCAACCGCATGCCCATGGAGCGTGTGCACAGCATGCTCAAGGATGCTGAGCTCCCGTCAACATTCTGGGCAGAGGCAGTCGACACCGCCGTGTACCTGAAAAACCGGAGTCCGACACGTGCCGTGCCGCTGATGACGCTGGAGGAGGTGTGGACAGGATGCAAGCTGATTATCACACACCTAGTGGTGTTCGGGTACGATGTATTCATCCATGTGCCTGCCGCTAACCGCAACAAGCTGGATGCCAAGGGTGTATAGGTAGCCTTCCTCGACTACGACACCATGGGATATTGCCTGTAAAACCTCACCGCATGCAAGATCGTCCGCAGCCGTGATGTTGTCTTCAAGGACAACGTGAAGGGCAGGACATGGAGCCCTATGGAAGCAGTCGCAGTTGCATCGGCTCTTGAGCCAGTGGCAACCGAAGAGCCTGCAGCTGAAGAGGAGTGAGCGGGAGGTAGTGGTGACAGGGCAACAGAGAAAGCTGAGGAAGCGAAGCAGCTGGCAACCAAAGCATATAAGGAGGAGCAGCCGAGCAAGGAGCAGCAGCTCCATGTAGGACTGCATGCCTCAACCATGGCGCGGATGGTCCTGTAGAGCCACTGTGGTGATCCAAGCGCCTTGCAAGGAAACGGAGACTGCTGGTGGAGCTGCTGAACTTGTGCACTTTTTCTTCTTCACTGGAGTCTTCTGACCTCGAGCTCCCCTTCCTCGTAACCGACGATCCAGCCACATTCAGCAAAGCCATGCGCAGTGACAATGCAACAGATTGGCGTGCCGCAGCAGACGAGGAGTACGAGACACTCATGAAGAACGAGACTTGGACCCTCGAGAAAGCTCCACGTGGAATTCGCGTGGCTGTAGGTGGATGTGGTTGCGAAGGGGTATGCAAAGACTGGGGGTGTGGATTATGAGAAGAAATTCACACCCGTTGCAGAATTTCGCAGAATTTAATGTGGTAGGAGGGCATGAGGACCACGTGTGCAAGCTTGTGAAGGAACTCTACAACCTGAAGCAAGTGCCGCATGCATGGTACCACAAGATTGATCAGCAGCTGGCTACCCTTGGTTTTGTGTGCAATGAGGCATATCATGCGGTCTATGGGCGCACAGAGGAAGAAAGCCAGGTCATAATCCTGCTCCATGTTGATGACTTGCTTGTCTCTGACTCGAAGTCTCTCCTCGACGATTCTAAGCAGTCCCCTGCAGCCAGGTTCAACATGAAGAACATGGGAGAGCTGAGCTACTACCTGGGTCTCTAGGTGAAGCGTGATTGGCAACAAAATACCTTGGAGCTGTCACAGAGCACTTATGTGAGCGATGTTGTCAAGCGCTTCAACATGGGAGGTGCACGGAAGGTGGTGACATGGCTGGAAGTGGGAGCAAAGCTGAGCATCACGCAGGCTCCTCACGGAAAGCAACATAGCAATCGCATGGAGGCGGTATCATACCAAGAAGCAGTCGGGAGCCTCATGTATGAAGCTGTCGTCATGCACCTCAACATCAGCCAAGCAGTGGGGGCAGTGAGCAAGTCCTGCGCTGACCCGGGTGTGCCACATAGGGAGGCGGTCAAGCACGTGCTGCGCCACCTGAACAGCAGCAGCAGCCTTAGCCTCACCTTCAACGGAAAAAATAGCCCCATCCTCATCAGCTGTTGTGACACAGATTGGGACAGAGATCTGGACACAAGGAGATCGATCAGTGGTTTTGTGTTTTTGCTTGGAGGAGGAGCAATCAGCTGGAGGAGAAAAAATCAATATTGCATTGCTCTCTCCTCCACCGAGGCACAGTACATCGCTTTGCGTGAAACAGCAAAGGAAGCAGTGTGGTTGCGTGAGCTGCTGGAAAGTCTTGGGCAGCAGAAGAAAACTGCAACGACCATCTACTGTGACAACATGAGCGGCATCGCGCTCACGAAGAACGCAGAGTTCCATGCCTAGAACAAATACATCGACCTGCACTACCAACGTTTTTGTAAGATCGTGGCAAAGGAGGTAGTGCACAACAAGTTCTGCCCCTCAAACATGATGTTGGCAGATTTCCTGAATAAGCCACTGGTGGCACATCGCTTTCAGCATCTGAGAGAAAAGTGTGGACTTGTATGATTTTTACTCTCGCAAAGTAAGAGAATGATGGATATAGGATGCCAAAAAGTGACCAAAGTGGGTTTCTTGATAAAAATAATCAGGAAACAGATGTATAGAGGACGTTTTCTTGGTTTTATGGCACTGTATTGAACTCCATTCACAGTCTGTTTGAGGGAGATATGGGTTTTCAAAGTTTTGGGGCAGTGGGTCCGGACTAAGTGACGGCTCCTGTACTACCAGCACCAATGACGGCCAGAAGTTTTGGCCAGGGATGCTTGGAGTGGCCTTCAAGGTAAAAAGGCGGCATGAGGACCTTCATGGAAGTTCAAGGAAGGTCCCTACCAAGATTATTGGTTGTGCACATGGCAGGGATGGTAGTTCTCTTGTGTGAGAGTGTGACTGCCGCTCATCCCATTAAGCTAGGAGTGTGCTAGGAGGTGAGCTTTGACAGAGTCTTTCTTCCAGATCCATGCACCAATTGCAGCGTACTTAGGCTTGTTAGAAAGTTGTGTTAGTGCACTTTCTCATGCATGAGCCAAACAAGACAATCACACTCTATACACAACTTTACACGCTTCTGTTTTTTTTTTCTACAACCTGCAAACTGTCTCTTACATACAATTGATCCTGCCTAGTAGCTCTTGGTGAGCCTGATCACCTTCCTGAGGGCTGCCTAAGCTTCTATAAATAACTTCTTCTTGATCGTGCATAACTTGACCTCCTGGGTCCTCTCCTCGTTGAGTTTCCAAATGACCATGGTCGTTATGTCCGGACCGTGTTCAACGACTTCACCCAGATGCAGTGGGTTAACAATCTCTTTATGAAGAAGGATTCTATCCAGGCTTTTTGCTTATGGCTGGCCATAAGGGATGTGACAAAAGCATTCAGATCTTCTCCTCTAATTGTTCCAAAGAGTACCTTGGAGACATGGAGTGGTACTTCACTGAGCATGGTTTTTTTCACCACTACTTAGTGCCCAGTACCCCTAACAGATGGATGTGTTAGATTGCTAGAAACGCACGATGGAGGATGCGAGCCACACCATGCAGGTTGAGAGCAGTATTTGAGATTCTTTTCACTTTGAGGGATGCGCCTCCATGACGTCGGTCTTGAACTGCATCCTACCGGGCCCTCCCCCAGACCCCTTCACCCTATGCAATGTGTGGTTTGGGGCCAACAAACATCTGACTCGTGTTACGGACTCCTTGCCTGTGTCTGATTCAACTGAAGGCAATAGGCCCCCAATAAAATTCTCAGCAAAGTGGCATGTCTGCCTTCCTTATCTTTGCACCTTACTCCAAGGCCAAAGGCTTCTGTGATCAAGGGCATCAACAGATTGTGGATTCCCACGATGCAGTGTTCTTCAATAACCTCAAGTATCACAAGCTTCCATGGATTCTTGCTGCACATTCACATCACGTACGTGGGTGTATCCGTTCCCTGCATGCGGGGGAGATGAGGAACAATTTGACCATGTTCGTCACTCCACTCCTGTCTCAGCTTGATCCTGCCTTTTTCACCGTTGACCCTGCCGCTGGGTCAGCAATTGCGCTTGCCCTAGTGAGTGGAGCATGGGATTTCTTCCCTTTGATGCAGCTCCTGCAGGCCGATGCACCGGGCCGCTTCACCTCCTTCAGATACAGGCCAAGCACCATCTGCTGCATGGAGATGATTGTGCCAAGGAATGGATGTGTCCAAGCCGGTGATGCCACAGGCCGATGTCATTGTCTCCCAGTCTCCCAGCTGCTACTGAGGCAGCTCCCTTCTCCAATGCCACAAAGAGGTGGTAGAGGCCATTGTCGTTGTCTGCCTTTGCAAGAACCTGCACGTACTGACATGGTCCAGCCACCATTCTCAAAGCGGACCTGCAGGCCTTGGGAGATAAGAGAGGAAACATAGAGGAGGTTAGCTGCCAGCCCCGGAACATGGAGTACCTCCTTCACACAATGTTCACGTGCTTCTCCTGGACAGAAGCAAAAAATATAACTTCACCCTCACCCACTGCCATCTGCACATGACTGACACACATGTACACGTGACAAGGTTCAACAGCGGTGTACACAACCAACCACTCCTGGTGATTGGTCATGTGGCGAGTGGCTCTTGAGTTGATGATCCATAACAAGGCAGTGTTGGAGGAGATGTGAAGGTTCCGGATCGTGCTCACGAATCCAATTTCCCAATCAGGAGCATTGGCGGAGGCATCGGACTGTTTCCCCACTCCCACCCCAGTCGCAAGATCTACCTTGTTGCAGCACCACCCCCGTGACCCATGTTGGTGACGAGAACTACGTCCAGTCCACTTCCTCATTGTGAGGGTGACAGTGGCAAGGCAGGGATGTAGGCGCTGGCATCGTTACAGGTGCATACACATGCGACGGTGCAGGTATAGGAGCAAGTGCAAGCCGGTCAGGCAGCCTGTGCCTGACCGGCACAGGCTGTGGGATAGAAAAGTGATGCCGCCACTAACGGCACATGAACAAGGGGATTGTGAAGCAAATACATGAGCTAGGTACCGGCAAAGACCGGTTTAACAGAACATAGGGCGGACAGCCCAAGAGCATGTGCCAGCCCCACCTCATGCAACAGCGGGAAATCCTCTCCCGCCGGGCGGTCATCCGCCGCCGTACAACGCACGACACTGTAGAAACAGATAGAAGCACACTGACTGCACACTCAAGCAATGGAAACCCGCTGTGCCACGACAGCCACAACATGCTGGGCCCACCGCTCAAACACCTCCGGAGAACACCGTCGTGGCCCACGTGCCAGGCAGATCTTGGCGAGGCGGGCCAAGAAAGACCGGAAGTGGTCACCCATCCCGCCCAAGGTCTCCCACGCAATAGGGCGCATGTGGCGTCCCGGCCGGGCTGCTGGATGATACCGCTCCATCTTGGCCCGCTCTGCTGCCTCGACCGCCACGCCTGGCCCAGAAGCCCTATCCCCCTGGGTATCTACCGTAGTCACGTCAAGAACCCAAGTCAGGCCTGACTTAGGGTCAGCCAGCGTCAGGTCCGGTCGTGGCTCTCCACGCACACCCTCAGCCTGACGGGGTACGCCACCGCTCTCCACTGTGAAAGGCAGACGGTGCTCACGGAAGATGTTGGCAAGCTTGTCCCTAATGGCATTATGGACATGCTGGATGGCTCCATCAATCAGTCGTCTCCTGGTCACTCCGCTCGGATCAAGACCATCAAGACCCATGCGCTCCAGATGGAGAAGGGGTCTTGATTGTTTTTGCCCCTTGTTCAGTGTTTTAGGACGGATCAGGAATGCTCTCCCCCTTGTGGAGGTATGACCCCTGGATCCGTTGTGATGTGACTCAACTATGCTCTGTCTCATGTGAGATATGACCTCTGAGTACACCATGTGGCTGAGTGGTAACCTTGACCATTTTGTTAATTTGGCCAAGTTAGAGGTCATGAGTTTGATCCTGGCCCCATGCACATCTTGTTTGCTATGGAAGCTTCCAAGAAAGAAGGTCCGTAGCTTCTTGGACGCTACATGGTTGGTCTGTCACCTTGACACTGGGATGCTTATGTGTCATGCCCACAGTACAAGTCTATTGGTGATGTGGCTGGTTCAGGCCACTTCCCAGGAATGTGCTTTTGAGTTCTAGGACTGGACACACAACTATGAAAGGACTTGTCTTGCATGCTGATCAATCAACCCTTGCTTGATTTTCTCTTGCGTATTGACAACTTGAGCTCTTCTTGAGATGTAATGCTAAGGCATTAGTACTCTTGAACGTGAAGTGTATGCTTAATTACGTTTGGGGTGCATGACACATGTCAATAAAGGAAGAAGGCCAAAAACCCTTTGTGAGCTTTTCGGTTTCGCGGCTTCTCCGCCATAGGTGGTTAGCTTAGTAGCTAACAAAGGGTTATGGGCCCACTCCTCTGGTTAGATAAGTTTCACGCACGGAAATGTTAGGTCACCAGCAGTGAGAGCATCTTTGCTCTTACTAAACTTCTCTGTTTGCAAGTCAATATCAACAGGAGGGGAATGCAACACATCTGCACCTTTCTACCTTGGGAACTGAAATCAGCCTACATCGGCATACATCAGCCTACATCTGATTGCAACGGCCAACGTGAACAGGGGAAGCAGTTGCCTCTTCTCACCAAGAGCCTACAATGGCCTCAAACACAGGTACATCGGCATCAACAACAGCTGCATCAGCTGTAGCAGTTGTAGTTGTAGGGATGGCAGGGACAGGGGAACCAGGGAATCATTCGCCCATCCTTAAGTTTGATGGAGAGTGGTTTACGCTCTGGAAGTGGCAGTTTGAGATCATCATGGATGACAGAGATCTTCCAGGATGTTTTGACGGAACTATCCCAGCACCAAAAGAAGAAGGTGCTGACCTTGTGGAATGTGTCAAACTCAACAAGAAGGCTCTCGCCATTCTTGTGTCCTCCATACAACCCTGAGTCCTTTCACACATCAGCGATTGTACAGTGGCAGCTGCGGCATAAGCCAAACTCGGCAAGGTGTTCCAGTCCTCCTCACTTGCCAACCGTATTTTCATTCTAGAAAACCTCATTAGATGAGGCTTGGTGAAGGGGAGGATGTCTCCGCCTTTATGCACAAGTTTGAGAAGCTCTTACAACAAGCAACCGCCATGGGGTGGGATGTGAAATCCGATATGCAGGCCATGATTTTTCTGATGACGCTGCCGGAAAGTTGAGGCCCCATGATAACGGTGATTGGAGGGTGGACTGAAGATCAAGTTTCCTACACCACTGTCTCCGAGTATGTGCAAAATGAAGCCATGCGTCGTAGCAGCAGTGAAGCAAACATGGATACCTTTGCCTCACGGAGTAGCGACACCTTCCGCAATACCTCCTCCTCTGGGCAGAATGGAAAAAATAGCACTAGCAACAGTGGAAGGGGAACAAAGCACCAAGGAAACTGCCATAACTTTGGCAATGCTGGAATCTGGGCTTGAGAGTTCCGTACACCCAAGAGAGAGGGAGGAGACGGGGATGAATGGTGAGGGGGAAATGGTGGGAAGGATCCCACAAGCTTGATGGCTGAGTGTGCCTCCAACAAAGGGATGGTGATACTCAGGCCAGGAGCCTACGGCCTTGACTCGGGCACAAACAAGCACACCACTTACGAGAAGAGATACTTCATCTCTCTTTCTCCATGCAACAAGAACTTCAGATTTGCCAATGGCAAGGTTGAGGCAGCTGAGGGGGATTGGCGAAAAGTTGGTCACCGTGGGTGTCAACGGTGGAGATTCCCATCTCAAGCTAGAGGGGGTGGTCTACTTGCCCTCCTTCACAGCTAACCTGCTCTCCGTTTCTAAGATAAATAACCATGGCATGACAGTGGTCTTTATAGAGAAGGAAGCGGTGATAGTCCCTACCAAGGACATCAACATCTCCTACTCTGCCAAGAAGGTTGTCGCACAGGTTCCTCATGTTGATAGAATCTACGTCTTGCAGACCAAAACGACAACTTCAATGGCTGAATATTCGGTCGAGAGTGATGATGAGGAGAGCAGCGATGTAGGATCAGATGAGGAAGGACATGTTGGAGCAGTGGAAGTACTGTCAGCAGATGATTCGGCAACAAAACCGCAAGCAAATGCAGCCACCGGGGCTGTTCATTCTATCGTGTGCACATCCTCTCAGAACCTGTGGCATAGGCACTTTGGGCACGTGGCTCATCGCACATTGGAGCTTATGGTAAAACAGGAGCTACTGCGTGGGATGGAGCTAGGTGATGAGGCGGAGGGAGCCGGGATCATGTGTGAGCCATGCTTTCAAGGCAAGGCAAAAAAGAAACCCTTCAAGCGCAATGGCACGCGTGCTCTCGCACCTCTTGATCTCGTCCACTCTGACATGTGTGGTCTCTTTCGCATACCGTCAAATGGAGGCAGCGGATACTTCCTCACATGCATTGATGAAAATAGCCGAAAAGTCTGGATATACTTTCTGAAAAAGAAAAGTGAGGTGAAGGAAAATCTGCAGGCCTTTATCTCTATGGTTGAGCGATAGAGTGGAAAGATGGTGAAGGCATTTGGGACAAACAATGGGGGAGAGTATAAAGCGTACAGGGAGTGGCTCAAGTTGCAGGGTATTGAACACCATAAAACTACCCCCTACTCACCTCAAAGAAACGGCATAGTCGAGAAGATGAACCAGACCCTCCTGGGCATGACAAGGTGTAAGCTCTTTGATGCCAAGCTGCCTCCTAGGTTCTGGGCAGAAGCAACACGTACGGGTACCTATCTTGTGAACCTCACACCTGTAGCAGCCCTACGAAGGAGAGGCAAGAAGAAGCAGACACAGCAGCTGAAGAAGCCTCAAGAAGCATGGTCAGGTAGGAAGCCGGACGCCTCTCGTCTCAAGGTGTTCGTTTGCACCGGTTTTTCTAAGGTCCAGGCCAATGAGGGCTCTGGAAAGCTCTATGCAAGAGCACAAAAGTGTGCTTTCATCGGCTATGACACCGCCCACAAATCTTATTGACTGTGGGACCAAGGAGCAAAGAAGGTCATCCGCAGCAAAGACGTGGATTTCCACGAAAGGTCTTTGAGTAAGGGAGATTTTCTCGAACTTGAGAACACTCCAAAACAGAGAGTGTGGCTCACTCTCCGTGAGGAGGGAGACGAAGCAAAAACACAATTGCATGGGATGGGTGCTGCAACAGGGAGAGGAGCTCATGACGATGACTCGGAGGAATCAGACTCTGATTCCAACGTATTTGATCCTCCAGAACATGAGGAGGATGCCTCTCCCATCATCAACGACGAACCAGACCTCCAGCCTCCACATCAATAGCACCAGCCAGCACGTTCAATGAGAAGTTCATGCCTGAAACTACCTTGACAGTATTACGACGCAGATAGTGGTGAATGGACAGGTTTCAACTATTCATTCTTGGTTGACGAGGAGCCAACGTCTGTCTCAGAGGCACTCACTCGGCCTGACAAAGCGGAGTGAGACGAAGCAATTTGCAGTGAAATCAGCTCCATCGAGGAGAATGGGACATGGGTATTGGTGGAAAGACAGGCCGCGGCTCACATTGTGGGGTCCAAGTGGATACTGAAAGTAAAAAGGAAATGGGATGGCAGGATAGACAAGTACAAGGCACGGGTGGTAGCAAAGGGTTTCTCCCAACGGCCTGGCACAGAGTACGATGAGACCTTTGCTCTAGTTGTGACGTTCGCCTCCATTCGGTCAATGCTCGCCATTGCTGCTACCGAGAACATGGAGGTCCACCGGATGGATGTCAAGACAGCCTTTCTTTACGGCAAACTTGACAAGGAGGTACTGATGGAGGTTCCAGAAGGGGTTGATGCTCCCGAGGGCAAGGTGTGCAGATTGGTGAAGGCGCTCTATGGGCTAAAACAAGTGCCAAGACTTTGGTACCAGGAGATGGGCACGTTCATGGCCAACGAGTCCTTCATACACTGCGACAATGACCCTAGCATGTACGTGTATGAGAGCAACAAAGGGACTATGTTGTTCACCTTGTACGTTGATGACCTGATTCCATGCTCTTCTTCAACGCAGCTGCTAGAACATCTCAAGGGGCAGCTTAGTAGCAGTTTCGAGATGAAGGACATGGGTCCTCTTGACTTCTATCTTGCAATTTCTAGCAAGCGTGACAAAGCAGCAGGTACCATCAGCTTGAACTAGACAACATATATTGACTCCATCCTCAAACGATGTGACATGGCATATTGCAAGCCTGCTAGCACACCCATGAGCTCGGAGTGCAAACTCTCCACCTCCATGTCCCCATCCTACAAAACGACATGCTGGGCCTCCCATATCAGTCTGCAGTGGGCAGTCTGATGTATGAAATGTTCGCCACCCGGCCAGATATAGCCCATGTTGTTGGGCAGGTGAGCCGGTTTGTGGCCAACCCGGGTCCACTTCACTGGCAGGCCGTGAAGCGCATCATGCGCTACCTTCAAGGGACGCGGCCCGTGGGGCTCCAGTCTGGAGGCATCGCTGGATCTACGTCATTCCGTCTCATATGCTACACCGATGCTGATTGGGGAGGGAATATCAATGACAGCAAATCTACCTCCAGCCTTGTGTGTATGTTGAATGGAGGTGCAGTCAGTTGGGCAAGTCGCAAGCAGGAATGTGTCCCTTTCTGAACAGCTGAAGTTGAGTACATCGCCTTGGCTGAGGTATGTAAAGAGATGTAGTAGCTACGAAGCTTGCTCTCTGAGATGAAGGCTCCAGAGGCAACGGCAACGGTCATCAAGATTGACAACATGAGCGCGATTGACATGTCCAAGAACCCCGTCATCTCCAGGCACCCATAGCACATCGAGATTCGCTACCACTATGCTCCAGACTTAGTCTACCGACAGACAGTGGAGCTTGAGTATGCCGGTACCAAGCTGAACCAGGCTGACATGGTTACAAAGCCACTGGACAAGGATGTCCACCAGGCGGGAAGGCAAGGCATCGGCGTGGTCAACGCAAGCGATGACGAATGATGATGGTCACTGAGGCAAGGTGCAAGGGAGAGATTTGTTGATTATTTCTGCCCCTTGTTTAGTGTTTTAGGACGGATCGGGAATTCTCTACCCCTTGTGGAGGTATGACCCCTGGATCCGTTGTGATGTGACTCAACTATGTTCTGTCCCATGTGAGATATGACCTGTGAGTACACCATGTGGGTGGGTGGTTACCTTGGCCATTTTGTTGATTTGGCCAAGTGAGAGGTCATGAGTTTGATCCTGGCCCCATGCACATCTTGTTTGCGATGGAAGCTTCCAAGAAAGAAAGTCTGTAGCTTCTTGGATGCTACATGGTTGGTCCGTCACCTTGACACCAGGATGCTTATGTGTCAAGCCCACAGTGCAAGTCTATTGGAGATGTGGCTGGTTCTGGCCACTTCCCAGGAATATGCTTTTGAGTTCTAAGACTGGACAAACAACTATAAAAGGACTTGTCTTGCATGCTAATCAATCAATCCTTGCTCTATGCTCCCTTGCCTATTGACAACTTGAGCTCTTCTTGAGTTGTAATGCTAAGGCGTTAGTACTCTTGAAGGTGACGTGTATGCCTGATTAAGTTTGGGGTGCATGACACATGTCAACAAAGGAAGAAGGCCTAAAAACCTTTGTGAGCTTTTTGGCTTTGCGGCTTCTCTGCCAGAGGTGGTTAGCTCTGTAGCTAATAGGATGCGCCACAAGGGAAGATGAGCCGGCTTTGCAAGGTGCTCTATGGACTGAAGCAAGCTTCGCTTGTGGTATCTGAAGATGGACATTGGTGATCTTGGCTTCAAGCGCTGTGAGGCAGATCACAACGTGTATGTGCACAGTCAGCCGTGAATCCATCAAATTGTTTTCCTATACATGGACGATCTCGTCCTTGTGTCTTCGGATGAGGGGGAGCTCAAGAACCTGGAGCAACAACTTGGTGGCCGGTTCAAGATGAAGGACATGGGAAAGGTTGATTACTACTAAGGCATCACCATCAGGAGAGACCGCAAAGTGCATACGTTGGGATGGGGTACAAAAAACATATACAAGAGGTCCTCCGCTGCTACAACATGGAGGAGTGTAACCCCATCGGCACGCCTATGACAGCTACATGTGAGCTGAGCTCAAGCATGGGCCCGAGCATGCAGGAAGAGGAGGAGATGGTTGGAATACTGTACCAGTCCACAGGTGGCAGCATAATATACGCCATGGTGGCAACGGGGCCTGATCTTGCCTTTGCCAAGGGACAAGTGAGACGTTATGTTGTTTATCCGGGGCCGTTACATTGGCAAGCGGTCAAGAGAATAATCCGCTACATGAAGCCGATGACAGTTACGACTTGTGTTTGTAGGGGGAGGCTGGACTGACTCCCTCCAGTTGGTTGGCTACTCTGACCGTGACTGGGCAGATGATGTTGATGACCACAAGTCAACATCAGGCTATGTCTTTGTGCTTGGTGGTGCAGGGGTGTCTTGGGCAAGATGGAAGCAGGACTGTATGGCACTGTCCAGCACCGAGGCGGAGTACATCCCACTCACGGAAGCCGCAAAGGAGATACTGTGGCCCGGGCGATTTCTCAAGGAGATTGGGGTACCGTAAAAGAAGTGAGAAAGACTACACGTTGAAAACATAAGTGCCATCAGCCTGAAAAAGAAACCTGTGCTACAGTGGAGGACCAAGTACATAAAGATCTGGTATCACTTTGCACATGACCTTGTTGCAAAGGGTAAAGTGGTGCTTGTGCACTGCGGCACAAAGCACATGCTCGCTGATGCCATGACAAAGGCGCAAGCCAAGGATAGGCATGATGCTACCTGCATGGAACTTGGGCTTTTGCAAGCCTCTTGAGTTGCAGGTCCAGCATGGACAAATGCCATGGGTGATATGCAAGGGGGAGATTGTTGGAGTTGTGCTCCTCACCATGACAGAAATGACTCCAAAAATGAACACCAAGAAAGCAAGCCCAAGTGGCTTAGTAGTTAATTTTCTCTACCTCTAGAGGCAGAGGCCCGGGTTCAAGTCCCGTAAGATGAATTTCAGCTCTGCCTCAAGAAGGTGGAAAA